>JANHGL010011024.1:23723-64248 GCA_024611195.1 Ceyx melanurus | reverse complement strand
AAAAAGCTTTTTGGAATTGTCAAATGAGCAATTTTTTGCCTGTTTTTTTTTTAGGGTTCCTTCCTCCCCCTCCCCCCCCCCCCCCCCCATTTTCACTTTGTATATGCAATGCTTTGAAATTTCAAACAAGCCACATTTGCTGGTTCCTCTTGGTTTTATCCAGAACAGTGGGAAGTGTTGGTTTACTATTGTATTATCACTTTGAAAATGCTATTCTATCATGTGGAAGATACTCTGAAACTGGTGCAAAATGGTGATGTTCTCCATCGGGCAGTGCAGGCCCTAAGACTTTGTAGGGCTGTTTCTGAGTTATGGGTCCTTCATTCTTGATTGTTATGACAGCATTGTTCATGGCTGGTTGATGTATGTGACTGAACAACACGAGACTGCTGGGTCTCTGGAGACACTCAACTTCAGAGACCCCTTTTCAGCTGTGAAAAGTTGCTATAAATGTGGAATGGGGTTACAGGAGCCCTAGCCAGTATACTTGCTTGTAGCCTTCTTGACAAATAGCAAGAAGAATAGTTGGATTCTTTGTTTTCTTAACCAATCCTGGAGGTTTTTCTGTTAAAATACTAGAAATTACTAGGTTAGTCCCCGTCAACAACTGTGGGAATATCCAAGTGTTTTGCTAGGTAGCTAACCTCTTCCAAGAAGAGCCAAGTGGAAAAAAACATCCTCAAATAATTTTAAAATAGGACTGGACAAAGCTCTTGACAGATCCTTCCAAGTGTCTTACAGCAGAGTAGAGGCAGACGAAATGTAATAAAAAGCATCATTAAAAAGCTGGATTGCAGGGTGCAGTCCTGCAGGCACAAAAAGTTAGAGGGGTTCTCTGCCTTTTAGTAGTGCAGAATAATTCACCTCCATGATGTCTGTTCTCAGGGGTGCTGCTGAGAATCTCTGGAGAAGGTTGGATTTTGATTTGTTTGCATTTTTCCAATTTAATAAAGCTTTAGGTTGATTATTCCTTTCAGTGAGAGGGTCATGCAGGCAGTAAGCCTTTGAAAAAGCCACATGCATTAATATGGAGAAACAAAACAAAAACAAAACAAAAAAACTTTTCCACCCACCACCTGAGCCCAACCTCCTTTTGTTACTGTTCCCTAGGTACCGAAGGATTGTGTCTAACAACTGCACAGATGGCTTGCGAGAGAAGTACACGGCCAGGATGGAGAAGTGCCCTGGGAAGGCACCTCGGGGGCTGCACATCCTCACTACTGATGGAAGGCTGGTCACAGAGCAGGGACACAATGCCACCTTCATCATCCTTATGGAAGAGGTGTGTTAGTGATCTTGGCAAACCTTTCAATGCGTGGCAGGACTGACATTCTTTTCCTTCACTTGTCAGGCTGCTGAGAGGAAAATAGCCTTCAGGTGGAGTCATGAAATGATGAACAATCCTGAGAATTAATGAAAGAGGGCTATACGTGAAACCTACAAATCATACTGTAGTTCAGTTTGGTTCAAGCCAAAGGAATATTTGGCCAGTTATCTTGTCTGTCCGTGATGGTGAAGCCAACACTGAAGAAAGATAGATCTGGTCAAAAATATATTTCCCCACCAGCTTCTTTTTTGCCTCTAGTGAACTGCATTTTATGGAGCTTGTGAGGCAAAAATGGTGTCTCTGTGCTTAATAATTCTGTTTCTGGGATGAAAATGTTTGGGAAAGGTTAAGAAAGAACAGTGGGGAACATTTTCAGACTCATTAGGAGCAGTGAGGAACATTATTGTTTTGCATTAGGAATTGAGTCTCTCAAACTACCTCTGAGTTCCCCAGCCCATATGTATTTTATTTATTTATTGGTATGATTTCCTCTGTAGCCAATAGTAGCACAAGTGATATGAGGTTATGCTGGTGCCTGAAGCACCAAAATACTGAGAAACTTTTGGTGATCTCTGAGTCAGCTATCCCTGCATGTTTGGCAAACATATAACCTGTGTCACCAAGGTGTATGACTTGGTGGAGATCTGAATAGCTAAGGAGGGCACTTGGTATGCATTCAGACTGACAGAAGGGTTCTTCAAATTATGCCTCTTCTGGTCTGTAATCTGATGTTTAGAGATGTATGTGACTGCACCACAAAGAGCCCTGCTGTGTTTGCAGCTGCTAAATTCCCCTGCTGGCTTTTGAGTGCCTTTGGAAGGTGTCATCGGAGGTCCAATAGTGATGGATTCCCCGATAGATTTTGTTGCATTTGTTTTCTGGTTAAACAGAAGGGACAGCTCACAACCTCAATACTAACACCTTTGTGTGTCTCTAGAGGAGCAATCAAGGAATGAGGTGCTGTTGGAGTACCACAAGTACATTTTGTCATCTACTTCATCCTGTGTGCTTCATTTTGGGACAGTACCTGGAGACAGCTGAGAGCCAGACATGTCATGGTTACAAACATGAGAATAACACTAGATGCCTGTCTCCTTAGTATCCTACTGTGACAAAAAGCAATATTAGGTCTCTGAGGAAATAATATCAGAAACAGTGCAAGCCTAGTGTCCCTTCCCCTCCTATTCCTAGGAGTAACCTCCATTGGCAACTTAGACCTTCAAGAATACAAGAAGCTGTTGTAAATCTGATTATACTGCCATGGGGAAGGTTTTTCTCATGACACCTTGTTATTTTTTTAAAAGCACACATGCTTCTGTTAATTTTAATTCATATAGAGTAAGTAAATGTTTAAATGGGACCACAGTAATCTGCGAGGGCCTCTTTACATACTTCCTCAGAGTTTCATGTATGCTCTGCTTTTATACAAAGTGGATGTCTTGTCTACTTGTCTGATTATTTTATATTCTGCAGACATGACATGGTAAGACAATTTGTATAGGCACTGTGAATGGGAGTTCAGAAAAGAACAGACATAATCTTAAAATTAGGAATCTAGTAGTAATTTATTAAGGAACTCAAGCAGAACTGCTGCATACAAAGAATGATAAACAGATGGGAAATAAGGCAGCAGTCAAGGTAGCAGAAGAGTGGAGTCTTTACAAGGCTTTAGAGATTGAAGAGGCAGCTGAATAAATATGTGAGGGCAATCACTCCGTGTCCTTTGTTGAAAAATAGGGATGGTTACAAAAACATTTAATTGAAACTATTCTTTTTTCTAAGGGAAGAAAAAATCTTTGGATGTGAACAGCTTATTCCACAGATAGTTGTGTGTTAGGTTTGTTTCTTAGAATAATTGACATTTTAGGAGAGGGAAAAAAAAAACCCACAAAACCCAAACAAAAAAACACAGAGATTTTGGGACAAAAGTATTCAGTCTTTCAGTGTAAACTTGAAATGAATTGCCATCAAAGTATTCATTGGTAGTTTGTAGAAATTATTTCTATAGAAGTCTCAATTGTTACATACCTTGCTGACATACAGATTCATTCCTGCTCCCCTCCACCTTCAATGGTCAGACTGTTTCCTAGTGGATGGTTTCATACCTATGGCCACACTCACTATCTGAGTCAAACAGCAGTCTTACAAGTGCTCCTATGGATACATATGGGTGGTCTCCATTCAGCCTTCCTACTGTTTCAGACTGACTCTGATCAGCAAGTTGGTGATTAGCCACCAGTTCCTTTCTACCTTTTAATACACATCCTCAGTATATTTGGTGTGGCTGACCTTTGTGCTGTCCATGATAAATGAAGTCTTTATCATAGTTGAGAACTAAATTTCTCAGAATTTATAGATTTAGCTTTAGTAATGCTGCTCACAGTGGTAACCCAGAATACATGCATGGCAATGACAACAAACAGAGACATGAAGAATGATGATTTTGCTGTGGTTTTAGAAATATGGGGCTGGACTGTGATTTAGACCATGTATAAATACAAGGGAACATGAGGAGATGGGAAACTTTTTTTACCTTTTTCTTTTTTTTTTCTTCTTTTTTTTTAAGTTTGACCACAAAGAAATAATAAACTGCTGAATTGCTGTTGTACTGAGGTGTGTTCTTCACCAGATGTATGAATCTCTTTGCATATCTGATCTTTTCTGTGCATCCCCAGCTCCCTTGTTGAAAGAAGAAGCCTGAGAAAGTATTGGAGCTTTGCACATCTGTCAGAAGATTGCTGAAATGTGTTTATAGAATAAAGAGTCACATCCATGTCATATTTTATGCAAATAATTTGAGAGCTTCATTAGAAGAACCAAAATATGTTGTGTATATTCACTCCACTCCCTCCTACCCCAAGCATATGTCAGATGAAATTCTGAAATCAGTGGGATTTTGGCTCTTAACTTCAGAACACCAAAATTTCAACCACTGTTCTGTCGTAGAGACAGTTTTTATCATTTTTCTAGTGTGGCTTCCAGGCAGGAAAACTTCCCCAGGCCATTCTTGATGGGGAGGTGTCTTTGAAGGGCTGTTCCATGACAGTACTCCTCTCCATCCATTCCACTACCCCTTGCCTGCTCACTGACTTCATTGCACAGAGCTTGAATTGTTGTGACAGTGCCTAGCTCATTCCTTTTTGGTAGTTTCCAGGGCTTTAAGTAATAAAATGTGCCTTTTGAATATATATGGACAGCAATGATTTTTTTTCCCATTTGAAATACCTCCACTTCATTTCTATTTTAATTTATATTCATAAACTCCACAATATCTGACATCACGTGTGCAGCTAGCACACTTGTTTTACTATTTTATATACTGAATACAGAGGCAGGGAAAGGAGAAAGAAAACATGATTAGTGTGATGGGCAGGCTTTGCACTGAAGACCCAACTGTAATAATTGGGTCAAAGATCATCTGCTACTCTTCAGTCACCAAAAATCTGTTCCTGCTTCTCCACTTTAAACTTTCTAATTTCAGATAGAATCATATTGGAGAAGCAAGGAGGAAATAGAAAAGAGAAGTATAAGGCATGAGAGAGAAGCTGCTGTGGTGGGTGTGAGAGATTTCAGCCTGAGGTTACCAGTGATGAATCTAGCCTAGATCAAATTTTTATCCTCTATTGAGTGCCTTTCATATGAGATGAACTTGTGGTCTTAGTACGTTCCCTTGAGAAGTGGTTTTGAAAGGCTTAACAAGCTCTGGGAGCCTTTCTATCAAATAACTGGATATCCCAAGAGTGTAATTTTGCCCCTGCTAGAGAATTTTTTTAGAGTGACTTAAAAAACTCTCTGTCAAAAGGAGATTGGCTAATAAGATCGGCTGCTTAATATTATAGATAGGTTTTAGTGTCCCTACGACTCTAGCCCTCTGTTTTCTTTTTAGTTTATACTGTATTTTTAATGTCCTATTAGAGATTGAAATGGTGCCCTGATCAATTGAATAGACAAAGCTCTTATGGCTTCTGTGGAATAGAAATGATGGAACAAGAAAGGAAAGAGGTCTTACATATGTAACCAAAAATCCATATTTCCTAAACTAAATGTAATAACCCTGATTACATGGATTTGTACCTGAAAAATCCCAAGTAAACACAAATCTGCATCTGAAAAATACCCTTCCTACACACCAATTTGTTAATGTAGGCATAGCCTGTGAGGAAGATAAAGTCTGTGGGGCACAATGTAGAACTGTATTATACAGAGGACCTGCTTTAGTGTAGTCTGGCTTCTTGTCTGTGCTCCCAGGTTGCCATCCAAAGGACAAGATCAGGTGTGCTTTCAGGATGGTGCAGCATCCTGCTTCTGCCACTGACGCAGGCTGATTGCAGCTGCCGGTGACACAGCAGCTCCTGTGAGTTTAGAGTCAGTGGGAGGAAAGAAATGGGAGCCCTTGCTTTCATGGATATTTTTGTCTGCAGAAGCTTTTGTTGTTCATCTTTTGTTTTAGTTGGTCATCATTGAAGTTTCCATGATCTAGCCAATATTATGCCTTTCCTGAGTGTTCAGACCATGTGAAAAATCCCTTAGAGATGTGACGTTCATATTCAGAATTAAGACTGCAAGATGTGTTTTGCCATGCAGAGGTAAACTTGGAAACAATTCCTCAGAGAAAAGCTGGTGCTGTCAGTTATAAAATTTTTAGGGATTGTCACAGATGTGGTTGTCCCAGATAATCTTTTTCCTTTATCTGATCTGAACAGCTTTTCTAGGAATTTATGGATTGTTTTGTGCAATAGCTGGCCCAGAGGCTTTAGTAAAATCTGTGAGTTCAGTGGCCTTTTTCAATGAAGGCCAGTGGACATAGGACCCTGTAGAGCTTAAGGTGGCTATGAAGGGATTGTAGGTACATCAGAACTGTCTGTGAATTACATAGTTGCTTCTCTCACTTAGATCAGTATGTACTGAAACTGCACATTAGCTTTGATCCTGACCCTATGCATCTATGGTTATAACTGGATTTATGAGATGGCCATGAAATATTTCTAAATTTCCTGTTTTAAAATATCTTGTTCTTTGGAATCTCACTCTTCTCTTCAAAATATTGGGGCATTGTTTTCAGTTTTGGGCTAGGAGCATCTCCAACAGGTAGTGGTATCTTCTTCACCCATAGTGAATACAGTGGAGACCTTTCATGAAAGGAAGTAACTTGGGCTAAACCATCTTGTATATAAGCAGAAATCTACAGAGATTTAATCTGAGGTGTAGTTTTATTTCAGTTTAATGAAATCACTGCTGTGGGCTTTATCTCTGTTTAAATTAGCCTTGTTTTGTGTTACTTTCAGTCAGCTGGGGACAAGTATAAAGTAAGGCTTCAAGAAACTGAAATAACAGTAGCTTCTACAGTTCAACTACAGTAGTTTAAAGCATGACAAATTAAACAGTCCAACTGCTGCCTCTAAACAATACCTGCAATGCTGGAATCTCTTGTCTGTTGTTCCCTTCTTCATGTAATAGCTGTCATTGACAGCAATGCTAGAAGGGATTTTCTCATCATTTACTTTATTCTCATGTGTTTCCAGGCCTTATATCTCTGTTGACTGACATTAGACAAAAACTGTCAGACCTCGACGTGGGACTCTACATGTATATAAATTCAGCCACCCTGAAGTTACATGTCCAATTGAAACTAGTCATCTAAACTCTCTGTCATCAGGGTACAGAGCTGGATATTCACAGAGATATTCATATAACCCGTCTGGGTTTTCTTAGGATGGGATCTGTTGGACCCTTGTCTTTCTCTCTCTCTTTCCCTATGTAGGAAGCCTGTAAAAACTATCCTAGACTAGTCTTAGAGCAGGTTCTTTTTCTCTGGAACATCTTGGAGAGACAGTTCAACCATTGTCTTCTCTTCAGAGTGTTCCCAGTATTCTCATGTACATATGGCAATTACTCTCCAGTTATCATCTAGCCCACTATTAGTGTGGTGCCTCCCATTTCACTGCATCTGATGGAGGTATTTGTTGGACACCACCCATTCAATGAAAAGCTAAGCAAAGCCCTGGTCACTTCAGTGACACATGATCCCCAGCTAGGCATCACTTTAGTTGACTGTGGGCCCCTTGATATATGCATATTTGGCACTCTGCCCTCCAAAATCTCTAAACCCAAGATGGGAAAAGAACATCTCTCTACAATTTTATAAATGTTCAGCTTTTCTTAGCATGGCTTGTATATAATCACCTGGTGTTGATTTTAAGTCTGACCACTCTGGGGTCTGCCAGAACAAAGCTAAGCTGTTTGGATAAAGTTAAGATTTTGTGTCTGTGCTAATGAAACAGAACTGAGAAGTGGGATGGAGGGTAATATAAATCACTCTTATCAGCCAAGTTTCCTAATCCAGCTTTCTCTGTTGCAGGGTGATCTCCAAAGGACAAATGTTCAGCTTGATTTTGGAGATGGTATTGCAGTATCCTATGCTAATTTCAGCCCTGTTGAGGATGGCATCCGTCATGTGTATAGGACTGCTGGAATCTTTCAGGTGACAGCATATGCAGAGAACAGCCTGGGCTATGACACTGCTGTCCTCTTCCTGCATGTGGTCTGTAAGTACTTCCAGGTGCTATATTCCTAGAGTGAAAACCTGACCTCACTGAAAATCCCTACCTCAGTGGGACCTAAGAATACATCCAAAACCATTGACATAGGAAGCTCACACTCTTCCAAAGGCTTGGACTTTTACACACTCTTCTATCTTGTCAAGTAAAATTAATTGAAGAGGAAGAAAGGTTTCTTCTAACACAAGGATATTTGCAGTCCTCACAGATACAAACAAAAGTTTGAAAAGGCTTCTCGGGCTTTCTGAAAGTGTCGGTGACCAAACAGCATATGAAACAAAGTCCAAATGTGTGTTTTTAATATGCTTCTAATAGCAAGAAGTTTAGATTAATCTACTACATTTCGAGTCAATTATTCAAAATTTGGGAATTATAGTGCTTATTAAATAAAAGAAAAACACTATGCTGAGCATACTTGCTGGGCTATTAATATACTGAGGACCAATGTGCTGCTATTCATATTTCACATGTTTGATGTACATCCCTGACTTTTCCCTCCTGTCTGGTATGTTGGTGCAGTTTCTCTCCATTTGACACACGAATGGTCTCAAATATAGAGCCCTCAGATAACTTTCTCAAAGCCACAGGAGAGAGCAGAGGGTGTGGAATGCAGGATGAGACCAGGAAGATCCCAGTTCTTTGTCCTGCACAGACAGAGAGCTCTGTGTTCAGATGCACCTCACTGGCATTGCCCTCATGGCATTCACAGCCCTGTTTTCCCCGTAGACAGTCAGAATATCTCCTAGCCTGTCTGTCTTTTACTTGAACTTTTCTGCTGCAAGTCAGAAATTTCCAAATCTCATCTTTTTTCTTCTTTTTAATTTCAGGCTGCCTGTGTAAAAGAATAAATGTTCCTTGAAGCTTTTATTATGCTTATAATTCAAAGTCAATCATGGCTGCATTTAACAACCTGTTATTAGAGCATTAACTGTTTTTTCCTTCACCTTGGGCCATTAGCTGACAAAAGTGATGGTTACCTGGTAATAACAACCAGCTTTGTATGGATTATCTGATTTTTCTCATAGGAACTGCTTTTTCATGATAAAGATTTGAGCAGAATGAAATTAGGGGCAGTTACTTGGCCACATTATGCTAGTCTACCAACTTCCTCAGCCTCTCACTTCTCTCCTTTGACTTTTATAACATTCTTAGGTGGCCAGCTTATTATCTCTAGGGAAATATTTTGCATGCATTTACATTCAAACTAACACTGTATTAAGATGATACTTCAGTCAGTAGTTGACTTTTAATATATTTGGATATACTAGTCAATATAGGAGGTTTGACCTTCAAGCTGAAATGTACAGACAAAAAATAAATCACCCTTATTATACAGTCTGCCTGGTGCTGGAATATGTGCTGAAAAAAAAAAAAAAAAAAAAAAAAAGAAAATAGTTCCTTGGTCTCAAGCAACACTAGTTTTCTACGCTGCAGCTTTATCGGTGATCAGTCAACTTTTCATCTTTCCTGAATCTACTGTCAAGCTGCTCATCTCTTCAATTAAAGGAAGTGAAAATATTAGTGTTTTTCCTCTTATGTTCACTGTCACAAAATACCCGGAGGAATCTGCTATTCTTGGGAACTCAAATACTTGCTATGGGCATAATTCAGGAGTGAGTTGCTGGTAGAAACTCCTTGGGAAAGGAGGGGGGGAAAAAAAAAGAACAAGATTTAATGAGCCAAAAGCAAGAACACCGTCCCCATTGTACTTGGAGCTGTATGTTCTGGTGAAGAGCAGTTTTTGTTCTTCAAAATTCTCGTAATCCAAGTAGGTGGAGAAATGATTAATGTTCCCATTTTGTGCTTAAAGAGCTGAGAAGTGACACAAAAAAATAGTCTCAGTTAAAATCAGCAAATTTCCTGCTTCCCAGAATTAGTGTCTTATTAAAAAACAAAATAAAAACCTCTTTTTTTTTTTTTTTATTTCATCATTTTCTTCTCACAGTGATAGTCTATGTTTGCTGTGTTTTTAAAGCTACCATCCCAAAAGACTCAATAACACTGTCTGATGTGCAGCAGTTATCAGATGAAACTCAGTAGCAGTATAAACAAAAAACTAACAAGAAGGAAAATAATGGATATAATAAAAAGCATTAAACAAACCAGCAAACAAAACCTCAGTATTATTTACAGTTGTTGGGGGTTTTTTTGGTTGTTGGTTTGGTTTGGTTTTGTGTTTTGTTTTGTTTTGTTTTCTGAAGGAAGTGGCTGGTTAATTCTGGACTTCATGCACTTGTCTGTTTGCATTAAGAAGAACTTTGCATTGATACTTCATTATTTTCTAAGTCTTTCAGAAATAAGTTCTTCCGGCAGTTAAATACTTTTATATGCCAACACACACATCTTTCAAGTAGTTCCTTCCTGACCTTTCACTACTGGTAACTACCTCACCAAAAACTTCTCAAGGTCAGGCCAAAGTCAAAAAGATACCGAGGGTTTCCAAAATCATGACTATTTCTGAGACCTTCTAAAAAACTGTCAGTGTGTTTAATTAGGTCATAAATGCCTCGTATATAATCAGAGTTGAACCATCCAGTCTAAAATTATTTTCCCACAAATCTTAGTAGTTCAGGGGATATATTTTCAAGAAAACACCTTCTTTCTCTTTTGTGTCCTATCCCTCCAACTTTCAATAGCGGCTTGCCCTATACAGTCCAAAGCTACTTCAGTGTTTTCCCCTAGTCTACATTTAACAAATCCTTCTAAACACAGTGATGACTCAATCTGAAATTAAGACTCTGGAAAATGTGCATTTTTGTCTCCCTAAGAATTAAGAGTGAGGAAAAAAAAAAAAAAAGTTTTTTTTTAATATTTATTAATCTGTTATCTTTTTCTGTTGCTTATTGACTATTGAGATTCTCTTGCATTGCTACAATAGTCTCACGGCTGACATGACATTTCATTTGTGTACAGGAAAGATCCCTGCTGTTCAGGACTACACAGGGAGAGTTTAACTCAAAGCCTCTAATAATGAACTTTCTCTTCCCACAGGTCCAGTGGAGCATGTCCATCTGAGTGTTCCCTTTGTTGCCATCAGAAATAAGGATGTCAACATTACTGCAGTTGTTTGGCCCAGCCAGGCAGGCACGCTTACTTACTTCTGGTGGTTTGGTAACAGCACCAAGGTACAGCTGCCCTTTGATTCATTTTTACTTCCCAAGCTTGTTACACCAGACAAGGAACTCTCACAGCCTAATAAATACATCTTGCCTTTGCTTTTTTTTTTTTTGTATTACAGTTTTTTCCTTATCTAAAAGGGTTGTCATTATCTGAACTTCAACCTTTGTAAGTTTATTTCCTCCTGTCTCATGTTGGTCTTAGGTGTCATTACTTTTAGTGTTTTTACATATAGTTATCAGCTCTACTGAGCTTTGAAGACCACTGTTATTACCAGCATTCACTTGTAACTTTACTGAATTATATACCACTATATATGGGATTATACTGGCTTTCAACACAGTGTTTAAAACATCGTGGTGTTCAAATAACCCTTGGGGTTTCCATTATGTACCAGTATGCAGTATATAATGCTGGATATCAACACAATACTTTAAAGCTGTTGGTGTTCAAATAACCAATTGTATCTAGATTTTCAAGATAGACTCTAAATGAATTGGTAGTGTCCATCTGTGACTATTGTTCACAATACTGGATATGTTAGAGAGGGGGATAAGACTTCTTTTGAATGAATTTTCAAATCATTGGCAAAAATTATTCAAAGGCGCTTTTTTATCAATAATTAAAGTGAAACTGAGTTGCACTCACGCTTTCAAACAGAGAGAGTAGGATTGCTTTTAGCTGCACTTTTTATTGTAGGCTTTAGAAGTGAGACAGCTGACACAAGGCACTATATTATTATTACAGTTGTAAAATGTTCAGCTGATAATTTTGCAATGTAGTGTCTGATGTTATTTACAAAAGCAGTTTAAGTCATATCATTTTCTACATTACTGAGTTGCAATTGAAGGTGTGCACTGAAGTGAGATCACAGTAGAAAAACATGGAATATGGAACTTGAGATAAAAAACAGAGACACACAAGTATTTTATTTTCTCTTTGACAAAGGTGCTTGCTTTTTAACCTCTTACTCTAGCTACCAATAGTAGCAGGAAGAAAAAAAAAAACAAACAACAAAACAGTAAATGCTGTGACTACTGGGATTTCACATCAAGTTAGGAAGCTTACTGTAAGAACTCACCTATTTTTGTGGAAACATAATTGAGGCACTTGAAAGAGATTAGAAACAAAAAACATACTATAACTTGTCCAGTTTCTGTGCCCTAGCTGAACCATGGCAGCCACCCACATACACACATCTAGTCTATAACAAGTGCCAGGTAATTCTGTATAGTTTATACTGCACTGAAAGAGAGGGATGCAAAATCACAGAGTGTTAGGGATTGGAAGGGACCTAGAAGATCATCTAGTCCAACCTCCCTGCCAGAGCAGGATCACCTAGACTAAGTCACCCAGGAACACATCCAGGTGGGTCTTGAGTGTCTCCAGAGAAGGAGACTCAACAACCCCCCTGGACAGCCTGTTCCAGAGCTCTGTCATCCTCACTGTGAAAAAGTTTTTCCTTGTGTTTACTCTAAACCTCACAGTTCAGATATTTTTGGCTCAGTGCTCACACATGGACAGCCATTAAAGTCTGAGACGGTTTAGGTACTGGTAACTTGATCATCTGCTTAAGCTCTCTGGTGTATCCAGGTGTTAGTTTTCCTGCTATTATTTTTATCCTTGATACAGAAATTGGTTGTGAATAGGACCTAAATTTATTTATTTAATTTTTAATAGAGAATAGCCTAGAAAAGGTAAAGCAAAGCAATGGTGTTTGCTGAAGATTTCCACACAGCTTTCATGATGTTCGCATCTGGGTTGTAAATATGATATTTTTTCTGGTTTATCTTCTAGCTTAAATTTCAGTCCCATAGGCAACAGTACAAGCAGACACAGATGTATTTGGGATGGATGCTTTGGACATAGTTGCACATGGAGTAGCTCATCCTTATGATATGTTGTGCATGTTGCTGAAATTTGTTGAGGTGTGGATTAGTATAGATGGTGCCACTTACCTGTGGCCAAATCAAAGACCCAGAACACTTTTCATTCTTTGTAAAGCATTATCTCCAGCTACCCCATGAAAGGTACTTCAACTGTGACGAAATATGGCAAAGGATATAGACATAACAGCAGCAACCACCTTTGTTTTCAGGACAACAGTCTGTATCACATCAGAACTCCTTCTTGGATGTTTAATATGCCTGTCAGATCCTTCTCTGTACCTAGTCATAGGCAAACTGTGGTGCTCATGGGGACAGTGCTTTGTGTGTAAATTAAAGGATGAGTTGTGTAATATTGTGCATAGTGACTGGAAATTTTAGGTGATACATTCTACTCCCATGCAGAGGGAATACAGCTTTTTTTTTTTTTTTTTCTGTTTAGCCCATAGGCATCCCAGGCAGAATCAAATATGTCTTGTGTCACTGCAGTCTCACATAGGTACTCTCTGTGCTGCTGCACAGGCGAATGTTGTCTTACACTCAGATGACCTGGCTGAGGCCCTTCTGCTGCACTCTCTTCTCTGCTGGAACCATTGTACTGAATTCTACAGTGCTAATGTGTTCAGTATACCCAAAGGCTAATTTGCTTGAATTAACACAGGTCCAGTTTAATAAATGTGTCCAGCTGTCTAATAGGTTTGAGCAAATGAACCTTAAACTACTTGATTTAATTTAGAGTTAGTTTCCAGGTCTTGGTGCTTGAATTAAAATTAAGTAGTTGGCTGAACATTGAAACTCCATGATGGAAGTGAAATCATCCATGATAATGCAATGTCCAGCATAAACACATACAGAAAGCAAAATCTGTAATTTTAAAGGCCACATCGGTTCCTCTTATCTGCCTTTTCATAGGATCACAACCTGTAACCTTCAGGAAGATTCTTAGTATCACTGCAGTTTGATACAGGCCCAATCTGTTTGCCCAGGATGAATGTATAATCTATGTTGGCTAGGCCTTCAGGTTGACCCTTGGTGGCTTGCTCTGTGAGTCCCAAGTGATTAACCAGATCTTTTATTCTTTTTTTCTCCACTGCTTTTTCAGCTTATGGATAAAGGAATCAAAGGAAGGTGGCATTCTGCAGGGAGGAAAATGTGTTTGTCAGTCTGTCCTGCCCCAGTGGAAATTTTTATTTGCCTATGAAAATGGCATGTATGACCACTGTTGTGAAATGCGGGCAGCTTGGCAGTCTGATGTGATGAAGTGTGAGAGCTGGAAGGTGAATGTTTGGAGGTTTTCCACTAGAAACTGGCAGCATAGTTAAGGGACAATAACAGTGGTACAATAGCATTATCTGTGTTCTTAGCCTCTGTGTGTGCTTTTGCTATGGAGGCAAAACAGTATCACTGTTTCCACTTTAATGGCTTAATCTAAACCAAGATGTTTGTCTATAGACCAGCTGTCAGATCAATGGCACTGTGAGAGCTAGACCTTTGATTTTTGATACACAAATCTCTTCTCCCAAACCTGGAGCACTTTTCTCATCTAGATGTGTTATCAGCATGAGAGTTTCTTGTGTAAAGAGGACTGATTAGTGCTCTCAAGGACATTTTTGTTTGAGAAGGGACAGATGAAGTCAGCCATTTCTGTCAGGGCTCTGAGCTGGCTAAATTTGGGTCAGCTTTACTCTGGAAACCATTCAGCCACATGCAGACAGCACTGTCAGCAGATACTATGCCATGCGTTCAGCCTTGTTAGCATGGTTTGCTAGCTTATGGTTGGAGCTAGCTTACAGGCTCAAAGCATGGACAGGGCAATGCTAGGTGGCTGGACTCTGACCTGAGCAGAACTGCTCTCACATAGATGGATTTGTGTTCCTATAAGCAAGGAGTAGCCCTGAATCCGAACAATATGGATTGCCTGAAGAAGCATCTGCATCTTTGGTTTAAGTGCTGTTTTGCTCAAGTGACCTAATCTAGATGATCCTGCTCTGGCAGGAGGGTTGGACTAGATGATTTTTTGGGGTGCCTTCCAGCCCCTGACATTCTGTGATCGTGTGACTGTTCCTGTACAGCTGATATAGTAACTGTGCCGAGTGTGCGTGTGTGCGTGTGTGCGCGTGTGTGTGTATACAGCACTGCATTCTGCAGCACTGACTCTGCAACTGCTGAGTGTGCTCTGCTGAGGCATTCATAGCATAATGGGTCATAGTTCAATGGAAGAATATTTCAGGAAACATTTACTGAAGTGATAGAAAACTTCGTCTTTGGGACGGTTCTCACTGGGTGGTGTTTGGGCCACATTCAGGTCTTCACAGGACATATAAGCTCAGAGCACTATTCCTTTATCAGGGAGGAAGGCTATAATGGCCTGATGGATTAACTAGTTGCATGTTGTGATCCTGAGTTAGTCTCACCCTGGTTTTGATGTTGCTGTGTTTAATTCTTGCAGCCCCTCATCACCTTGGAGAGCAGCATCTCGTACAACTTTGCCGTGGAGGGGATGAACACTGTCACTGTGCAAGTTGCTGCAGGAAGCACCCTCATCCAAGACACCAAGGAGATCGCAGTGCATGGTACCCTTAGCCTTTTACCATTGGAGCTTAGGGTGTATCTAGAGGTAAAAAACAGGCAGTCACTGCTGAACCAAAATGAACTCAGTGGACTCTCTAGTGCATGGAGAAACCTCTGAAGACAAACTGTAAACCAAGTAGGTCTGATGTGTCATGGTGACAAAATACAGAAGTGAACTGGATAGAGCAGCTAGACAAATCTGTAAGCTCAGCACTGTAGTAAAGTAGCTGGGTGTCTGCTTTGCCTGTACACCCTGACTAGGAACTCCCAAAAGAAAAAACACTTCAAGCTGTAGTCTGACAGCCTTTCCCCCTGCTTCTTAGCTGTGGAAAAAAGTAGTCATAGAGCATCATTAAGGTGGTAGGAATAGAGCTGATGTTTCTCTTTACCCAGTGACTGTATAAAAATGGCAGGGGTCTGGAGGGATCTGGAAAACAGGGCAGAAGTGACCATGCTGTCAATATCTCTGTCCATCTTTCATGCCACAGCTGGAGGTCTGTGTGTGTTATTGGACTTCCCTATGGATGTGTTCTTGCCATATCTGCACATCATGGGCTCCAAAAAGCACCCTTTGGGAAATCACAGAGCTTACCCTGTTTGGGGCTTGATAAAGACTGAGCAAAAGAGTACTCCTGGCAGTTTTTACCAGGTCTTTGAGATTTCTTCAAAGACTAATTTCCACCCTGGGTTAGTCTTCATTTTCCTTACTCAGTTATTGATATCCAGCATTTGAGGGAAAGCTTTTCTTTGGATAGCAAGTTTTATTGAGAGACCCTGGCTTCAAATAACTCAGGTTGCACTGTGTAGTTGAATTATGAGTGTCTTTTTTTCCAGTAATTAAATATAAATTAATGTCCTGCTGGTGACTGGAAAGCTGTATGCTCAAATTTAACAACCAGCTAAACAGATACGTATTGATTGCCTGACTGTGAAATGTAATGGGTTTTAATAATTTGTTAACATGATTTGGTAATATCCAAACTTGCTGTTAGCAAATATAAGTAACCCTCTATTTGATCTTTTTAAACATTGGAAAATGCAGTGTTTACTTCTGGAAAACTTGCATCTTTTCACTAGTTTCTGGAATAAAGTATTTTTGAGAGGGTTCCCTGCAGGTGGTCTCAATGTTTGGTCCTGGTATGTCCCCACAGAGTGCTCCTCACTCTCTGTTTTTTAACACCTTGTAAGAAATTTTGCCATTCTGTTTAAAAGATCCAAAGCTTTGGGCTGTATCCCAAAGAGAAATAGATTCAGTTGGAATGTCTGAATGGTCCTGTGAAGTGTGATGCTTGAAGACTGACCTGTTCTAAGGTAGGAGACCTTCCAAACCCCCAGTCTGTTGATCATTTGAAGTCCTAGTACATAAACAAGTGACACCGCCAGTAAATGTGTGCTCTGCTGAATTTGTAACCTAATCTGTGTCCTGGGTTGTTATGGCTCTAGGCAGGGAGGCATAGCTTTCTGGTGTTAGCAGTGAATGAGATTTATTAAGGGTTTTCTTAAATTGTGATTTAACAAGCCAGAATTTACTCAAAAAAGTAAATTGGACATGGTACTGAGGTTTCAAAAGTCAAAGACTTTATATATCAGACTCTGGGTTAAGCTTTCAGAACCTGAGTTTCCCTGCTGCCTTTGATTCTTGTTTTATTAGCTGTCTTTGATTCTTGTTTTATTTAAAAATACACTGCACCATCTAAAAAAACCCAAACCAACAGATCCTGCAAAAGATGCAACATAAATGCTGTGCTGGCACATCCCTGCTATTCTGTGTTTTTCCTCATTTATACTCTTTCTGGTTTATCTTAACCTAAAACTAAAACCCTCATACAAATGATTAATGGTACTTATTTGAAGTGTCTGGAGATCAGGCACTTCAAGGTTGAGGCACAGCACATCTCCAAAACCCTGAGAACTCCCACTGGCCTAGTCCATTGTGCAGAGTTGTCATAAGGATTTCAGGCTTGGTCTCTGGTGACACCAGAGGGAAGAGCTGGAATTGAAGAAAAAATTAAATTGTTCTGTATTTGAAATCTAGGAAGTTTTTTCTCCTCCCAGCAATCAGTCAATTAGGAAATAATTTCAAAGCGTTTTGTGAATAGCCATTGCTTGATTAGCCAGTCATTAGCACCACTGGGTTCTGATTTGTTGGGGTATTAACCACTCATGACTTCCCTCCAGGAAAGCAAACAGATAATACCTGCTTTTGAAAACACTACTTACAGTAAGGGTTTGCTGTGCAGAGTTCAATGCATGCAAATGCACAGACCTTCCAGTTTTCAGCTAGATGCCACAAATTTATTTACAACTTCCTTGTAAACAGATTCTCAATCTCATGGAGTAGCAAAAATACAAAACTCAGAGGCATCATGGAGGGTGGGCATCCTCTGACCTCTCTCATTCTTTCTTCCATATCTTTTGGGAAAACCCACAAGATGGCATTAGGGAAGATGTCTTTTTTAAAAACCATTAGAAGAATTCTTTCCATTTAAGCTTTCTGTCCTGATTAGTCTTAGCCAGCCTTTTTTTTCTTCCTGCAGCCTTTCCTTTCTCTCTTGCTTTGAGGTTATGGTCTTCTCGTTGTCTTCCACATCCTTGGCTGTACTCTGAACATTGCCCATTTAATCTTCTTATAAATACTGTTTTTCTATTCCAGAGTATTTCCAATCTCAGCTCCTGTCATTTTCTCCTAATTTGGACTACCATAACCCTGACATCCCTGAATGGAGACAAGACATTGGCAAAGTGATCAAAAGAGCTTTAGCACAGGTCAGAGTGATTCCTCGTCTATACTAATATTGACAGGCTGTTAAAGCATGTGCTTTTTCAATGTGCCAGCTTAAAAGAATGGAAAAGAACATCAGCAATGAAACTGTAATTTTAAATCAATAAAAAGCTTCTTAATATGCTGGATCTTTTTACAGAGGCAGACTTTATTGGGAGTTTCGCAATAATCTCATAATTATTTTTCTTGATGTTGTCATGGTGTTTTTTAGCTTTTAATATCCCCAAGGACTTAAAAATTTTAGATTGTAATAGTATCATTATTATTCTTATTTTGCCAAATTGATATTACAGTATCTACTGTTCTCCAAACATTTGGGTAGTATTAGTGTGTATTGTTAAACAGCTGATACACTTCATCCCAGAGGATAGACATTGTGATATGTCAGTTACACAAGGAAGGTACTTTCACCTCTTGTTGATACTCAAGAGTTTCACATGTGGCTAAGTGTAGCAACTAGTGAACATTATAAAGCTCTAGTCCCTTTCCTACTGGGAAAAAAAAGAAAAAAAAGAAAAAAAAAGAATTCAAGGGGAAAATAAACATACCTTTAAAATACAGGACAAAAGAGATTTCAGTGGGTGGAAGATATTGAATCTTCCTTTGGGATTAATTAGAATATGTAAACTACTGTTCATATTCTTGCAAGAAAGGGGACAGAATAATTTATGATATCAAATAGCCAGGGAATTTGTTTTTGTGTGAAATCAGGTGATAGATTTAGGCAAGCTTTTGTGGTTTTTTTTTACATTCTGCCAAAAATTTATGTTGTGGGGGCTTTTGTTTCAGCTACATCTGTTCTTAGAATTGGAAGCTGATTATTTTTACCAGGAAAGTATATTCCTGTCAGCTTTTCTCATCTGCAGCCCACTCAAAATTCACAGTTTATAAGCATTTCCTTGATTGTTTTCCCATCCTTAGAAAACAATAAGTTCATTTGTTTAAAATGTTGTTTCCTTTTACTGTATTCAGAATCAAGCTTGTAGAAAAAGTAAGTTAATTAGGTTGTAACTATGCATGGTTACAGACAACAGCAGAAATCATGTAGTGCTTGTTTGTTTATCCTTTTGTGACTATTTGATTGCAGCCCATGGTCTATGCTTGTAGGCTTCCTGCCTTACTGAGGATGTACAGCTTGTATCTGGGGAGAGAGGACAGTAGCATCAGTGGACAAGTCATGCTGAAGACAGTTGTGAGAGTCAGGTGTGGAACTGACTCTTGGTTCAGCAAATTGAGCAGTTCCTAACATAGCCCTCTGGAGCAGCTCCAGTAGTAAAAATCTCTCACTGGAGAGATTAAGTTGTTCATGTATGACATCTTTGGGTCCATGGAGTTGTCAAGTCTCCATTTACTTCTAGAAATGAAGTAGAGTGAATCATTAGCAGAACCTTTTATTTCTGACCCACTGACTGGGCAGAATAGCTCATTAAGACCACAACACTTACAGTGCAACTGGGAAAAAACAATCTGATGGGACCACAGTTTCTCACAGTGAAGGACAACATCAGAAACAGAATAGCAGCTAGAGACCTCCTTTTCACTTCTCTTCTAGGTCACTGGTATCCCTGACGAACAGATCTTGGTAGCCGTATTTCCTGGGTTGCCTACTTCTGCTGAACTCTTCATACTGCCCCATAAAAACACAACAGAGAGGAGGAAAAGCAGTGAGGCTGATCTGGAGCAAGTAAGAAAAGAAGGATTCATGTATCACTCATGTCTATCATACCATTTGCATATAGAGCCCTTAATTTGTGCAGCATTGTAAATTACTTACAAGAAATGTGATGGAATTGAATGCATCTCGGACTATGGCACTATAGTTTATGGCATTAAAAAAAAATATTTTCAGAGAACAAACAGGCTTTTCTAATACTTTGCTGAGCTATGTCCCAGTCTACCAGCAATGGTTCTTCCTAGATCAGTGTTGTGTCCTTTTTTCAGTAGTTACGACCAAAGGAACCTTGAATATGTACTCCCTCTACTCCCTGGAGGAATGCTAATAGACAGAGGCCAAGGCAGCAAGATAATATACTGAGGTTTACTAAAAATAAATCAGGCTCTTCAGCTCATATATCACTGCAACAAGACCTTTTTTTTTCTGCAGCAGCGAATGGCGTATGCAAACTATATTTGGAAGTTACAATATCCATCCATTTAGATAAATAGGTAATTACAGTGATGAATAGCAACAGTGATAGGAAGGCAAGGGAAGAGCTAGGAACAACATCACTAGTCTGTGGAAGCTTTCATGCTAGAATTACCAAGTGATTAAATCGGCTCTATAAATGCAAAGGAGTGAAGTACTGCTTCAAAGGCTGCTTAGCTCCAGCTAATGTTCTTGTATGCAGCATTTTTACTGCATGCAAGGTATGTGTGAGTCCATCTCCAAGTAACTCTTCTGTGATCAAACATTAAATAATTCAGAACACTGCTGAACTCTGTGGAAGCTCTTGTCACCCACTGAGCAAAGTCAACCCCCTGAGAGTAGTACATTTGTCCTAGGAAGCTCACAAACTGACCTTTTAAATTTATGGTGGAAAGTGTGCAGAAAAGGTGCATTGTGGTGGGAAGGTTTGGAAAGCTTTTTGGAAGGATATTCTTGGAGTCACTTCAATCCTGTTCAGTAGGATCTACCCGTAATAGAATTCCCTCCAAATAAGCTGTTGTGTCAATATTTCATATATCAGTATTATGTAGACCTCTCAGATTAGGTTTTTGACTAGCTGACCTGAAGCTCCAGTGCTCTAATTTTTTTTTAGGATCTACTCAGTTATACTGCAACTGTTGTTGGGCTTCTCCTTGAGCAGCTCTGCTGTGGTGA
Source organism: Ceyx melanurus (assembly GCA_024611195.1). Lineage (NCBI taxonomy): Eukaryota > Metazoa > Chordata > Aves > Coraciiformes > Alcedinidae > Ceyx > Ceyx melanurus. The sequence goes on along the minus strand of JANHGL010011024.1, from coordinate 43,187 downwards.
GCAGGTCATCCAAACTACTCAGTAGCTGTGCCCTGACCATCAGAACTACTCTCTACTAGAGACTGGTCATGAAAAACTCAGGCTCCAGCATGGTGTGCTAAGTATGTGCTCTGAGCCAACCAAATGACACACCATAGCTGGGTTGCCGAGCCATGAGTAAATTCCAGTTCAAAGCCCCTCTGCTAAATGGAGAAATATGGCAAGTTTGCCATTAATCTTCAAAATTGGATTGTCTCATCTCATCTCAACATTGTATTTAAACAGGAGCTACACGACTAGGATTATCCTGAATCAATGTGAGTAAATAAGTGTTACTAGGCTGGACTACCTCAGTTCCATCATCCACCAGTGAAACACCAATATGTCAGTGATTTCAAAGTCCAGTAGACTAAACTCATAGGATGTTAGGAAGTTTGAAAAGATCCTTAGATCTTTCCCTTCTCACCTAGTCTCCCCCCCCCCGCAAAAAAAAAAGGAAAAAAGAAAGAAAAAAGAAAAAAGAAAAATTGCTAGCTTTCTTGGTTTGCTTTCCAGGAGAGGTATATAATAATGTGCTCTGAGAGTCTCAAAAGCCCTAAAGGGAGGCTTGCATGCGGTAACAGTTCCATCTAAAGTACTTGTATGTGCTTCTCTCCACTTGCTCAGCCTTTCACTTCCCTTTTTTCCTGAAACCAGTGAGAGATATTAGTCACTTTATAAGCTACAGGCATTCCTGAATGTTCTCCAGAGCTTGCTCTTTTCTATATTGTAACTACTGTATCTCTAATTATTTCATCAGGTGGTAGAAATCCTTTTTAATGCTCTCAACCAGAACCTGGTCCAGTTTGAACTGAAGCCTGGTGTTGAAGTCATTGTGTATGTTACTCAGTTGACATTAGGTGAGTAGGGAGTTTTGACTCTTACTTAGCTGTGATTCTCTTGATGCTTCAGACAGCTCCAGGAGAATCAGAGTAAATCAGAACACTCACGGTTTGATATGTGCTACTGGGACATGTAGGACAGATTGTACTGAGACATTGTCTGTGGTAGAAGCAGTAACTGTTTAAAACCAGAATCCAGCAGAGGCATCTTCATGCACCAGTTTGTACAACTATTAAAAGTACCTTTTAAGAGTTCTCTGGGGCTTAATGAACTAGTCACTGATGTTTTTCAAGTGTTTTAGAAAATCAGGTGAATGGTGTTCTATTAAGCCCACATTGGACACTTGTGGAATTCAGTGGGAGTATTATTAACTGTCATGGATATTGTATCAAATCCTTATTGCAAGGGCTTGTTAATATTATGACTAGATAAGAAGCTTTACAGGGACAAAATAATGATGAAAAAAAGATCTAGGCCTCTTAGAGGGAATATGTACCTGAATATTGTCTTCTACAAATTAGAACTTTATTTAAATTTCCATGCTACCTATCTCCATTTTTGCAGAGTAATGAATAGTCACTTTAAGCTTTATCACTTCCTTTGCTTTAAACCACCCTAATGTGAAGCTCTCAGCTACTGCTGAGAATTTTGGCCAGCTTAGTGTGAAGCTCTCAGCTAATGCTGAGACAGTGATGACTACAGAGATGATGGATTTATTTTTGCCCTTGCTTTACATGACTGCCCTTGCAGTTATCTGAAATGTAGGATCTTGTGCATGTGATATTGCTGATAGTCTCTCTGAAACACTGGGATTCCTGACCTGTTATAATACACTTCAGCTTCTTTCCCCTGAGACTCTCAGCCAAGAGCTGGGCTAAAACAAAGCTTGTGACCTATCCTACAGGTAACACCTTTTTGCCTTCAGTCTCTGGTGTTGTTTGGGGATCAGAGTCAGATGTTAATGGGAAAGAAGGCTGGAAAGAATTAATTTGCAAAACTGGGAGTGAGTTCCAAGTACCTGCAGTCTCCAGGATTAGAAGCTGTGTTTGTTCTAGTAAGACACTGCAAAGTGTGGATTTAGCTTACAGTGCTCGACTATTCTCGCTTATGCACCCCACCCCCTCTGTGGAAGTGCTGCTTTGGTTTCATGACCATTCCCACAGTATTTTGACTCCAGCAAAATGACAGTCTTTTCCACAAAGGAGTCCATAGAAGTAGTAGAAGCAGAATACTGTCAGGATCAGACTCAAGTGTAAACATCTGGTGATGGAACCAAGAGTGTCTCTATTTGCATATATTTTGTCCCCATCATCTGGGTAACAGAAAGGAAAGAATATGCAACAATAAAAAAACCAAACCCAAATATTTATGCAGAGTGAGAAACACTTGGCTGCTACTTATATTCATTTGTGCATCGTTAGAGACTTCTCATCAGACTCTTGATTCTCAGCACAGTGCTCAGGCCGTTAAGATGATCTGCTCCCATGAGCTGTGGGAATAGCTGCATAAACAAGGTAATGTAATACACTTCAGATAGCCCACCCGAAGTGTCAAGGATAGATGGATCATATCTCAAAAATGCTATCAAGTAGTGTGTGCTTGGGTCCAGGATTACTGCTTTGGGCTCCTCCATAGTATGAAAGCTGACTCAATGGAAAAGTCTGTACAGTCAAATACAAGCATGATCCTTAAGTCTTCTCATAAGACTGGATCCCTGTCACATGTGAGACAGACATAGGTCCTTCGAAAAAAGGATCCTGTCAGGCTATTCATGGATGCTCTGAGTGAGGTAGCTTCTCCAAAGGGTAACAGATGTGTGTTAAAGCCACACTTCTTAAATTTAATTTCCACTCCAGTCCCTGGAAAAGCCTGAAAAGAAATAGCCCAGTGTTAACCTGGGAGCGTTCACATGGTAACACAGGAGGACCAGCCATGCCATGCTGTGCCTTTTTGCTAGATGTTAGACTGCACTGTCTTGAAAAAAGGAGCTTGGCTTTTGAAGGACAAGAGAGTCAATTTGTTTCCTACTGATTGGTGTTGCCAAAAACAGCATATGTCATGCAGTGGTGATAAAGTAGAAGTGGCAAGGACAGACCTGAGCTCAACGCTGGTAGTAATGAGTTCCCTGTTAATGCTTCACCAATGTAACGCTCTGCGCTTCCTCCTGCAGCGCCCCTTGTCGATGCCAGCACAGGGCACAGCAGCTCGGCGATGCTGATGTTGTTATCTGTGGTGTTTGTAGGCTTGGCTGTTTTTTTAATCTACAAATTCAAGAGGTAAGTGGAGAAACTTGGGGGGATGAAAGATAAGGTGACATTGTGTGGTTTACATGAAATCTAGCCAAAGTGCTGCCTGGTTTGCATGTGTAGAGCAAGACATGCTGACCCAACACTTAGACCAGTGTAGTTTTCTATTTCTCATATATAGAAAGGAGTCCATCTACTGCCCTTCCACCACAAACGGTGCTCTGAAAGCTCACCAATAGCTCAGAAACCAAGCTGTGACCTACTCATGACATACAGTCTATGTCCAACTGGCCAACAACCTTACTGCATCAAGATCTCATTTGTATCTTGCAAAGTGAACACTTCAGTCTTGCAGAGGAGCAGGTGTGATTATGTTCAGGGTGGGAGACTCAAAGCCAGAAAATTTTGTGTTAAACATTAGAATGCCTTTGGGATTCTGTACTAAGATTTTCTTTGCCAGATGTTAATATCAAACTTTTCCTTTCAGGCAGCAGTCAGGACCTTGTCCTGGCCCATGGCACTTTGCTGCTGAAGCTGTGAAACTAAATATTGGATATGAGATAAGAATGGCCTGTTTGATGAAGGGCTGCCTTATGTGAACATACTTTAGGCAGATGGAGCTCCTTAGGAGGGACTTTGCATTCAGTACAGTACTTACTGTGTTAAATAGTCTATCTGCCAAGATCCTCCCAGTGGCAAAATACTGTATTGGAAACATAAGCTGAGTCTGGTGTGAAAAATAATAATAAAATATAGAATTTTGGAGATGAGTAGTTCCTTCAAATGGGGAAGCTAGAGGTTTTTCATGTCCAGATTCCAACTATATGTTTCTCCTTCTTTCCTGCAGCCCAAGACAAGGCTAGGGCTCTCTAATGATATTATTAGGATACAAACAATATTAAAAATGGATGATAAGACAGGCAAGTATCCTAGTTTCCAGGTTTAAAGCTCCCTTCATTTCTAACCTCTTGCATTAATAATTGTCAAAATCAGTTAGTGGCACTGCTTTTGGTGCTTGATCACCACATGATCTGCACATCATGATCTGCTACCAAGTTCTCACTGACTTTAGTGACATGGCACAATTTCCAGAGAACCCACATGTGCGAATCTGCTCAGGTGCAGGTTTCCATGCTTTCAGTGTGACTTGCTTGTTGCAGTCTGAAATAATCTCTTTGCCTCTCTGAGGTAAAACAGAGATTCTGAAGTGAGTGGGGAGTGGTACATGGGACTTGTTTAAGATGTTGATTGAATACTGTGCTGGGGAGGCAGCTGGTGATTTTTAACTCCCAGATGCAGGATGAGGAGAACAAAGAAGTTTCTCTGGGAGATGTGTCAAGATGTAGGTACAAGTCTTTGTAAGATGTTGTCCTTTGTGTCTGGGTGAGATAGTTTCTTAGGTTTAGCCTAATGTCTTTGGTTATGTGGCAGCAAGCAGTTACCAGGAAGAAGTATCTATATATTCTGGGTACCAGAGAGCAGTGAGAAGCTTGGTGTTCCACTTTGCCTTGGCAGTCTTCAGGTCATGTTATGCTACTACAGCTCAAAAAAATGATTTTTATACTAAATAACCTAAGCCTTAAGCATAACAGCCATCAGCCTTGTGCTGTGCTCCAGGGCTGGGAATAACCTGCTTTGTTGAAATCTGTCTGAAAATTTGGTGTATTACAAGCTGGGAGTGAGGGAGAGGTAATTAAAGCATCAGTCTTGCTTAGCTCAAAGCTCATCATCTTGCTGTCCCTTCTTACCCACTCTGTCCCAGAGAGGACAAACTCAGGTTAAACTAACAAAGTTTAGGATTAAGTCACATACCTAGAGTGTCCTCAGCTTAATTTTTCAGAACAGAAAGCAACTTTTCAGCTCTAAGAATCTGGCTGAGTGGATCAGAAAGTGAGAGCATGCAACAATTCTAAATTTAAAAAGGAGGTCAAAACAAAAGCTTTCCTCTAGCTCTCAGTGATGCAGACACCCATTAGCCATATGTAATTTTCTGATTAACTGTAATCCCAGCCTGAATATAGAACTGCTGCTTACAGGAAAAAGTTGTGGAGAGAGCATGGGCCTGCATGAATTTTTAATCCTAAAACTGTATAGTATCAGTGACTTGCTGCTTTGTGCACGGGCTTCTTATTGTAAGTCCATCAAGTTACAGATTCAGCAGACATGTTAAATACTGCTGCTAGAGAAGTGCTTGTTGAGGAGGTCCAGATAGAAAAGGAAGGATGGGGGAAAACTAGGGAAATAAGCTGTAAAAACACAGTTTCTTTTCTAGGAGATTGAGCACACAGCAGGTCAATGCTCTGTGTATGAATGGCGGGGCAGTCAGTGTGGATGTGTCCTGGGACAGGAGTGCAGGAGCCTGTGCTTGTGCTCAGTTATGTGTGGTGACGTGGCCACCTGTGGTTGTGCTGGGAGGTGTAGCTGGGTTAGGTATGTGAGTATGGATGCACATTTGTAGAGCCATCTTAGTTTCTTTTTTCCCTAGTTCTCTGAAGTACCTGGAGGCTTTCTGCCTCACAGCTCTAACGAGCTTTTCTCATATTTCCTCTCAAAGCTTAGACCACTTCTCTACCATTGCATTCTTTGACGGAAAAACTAAGCCTTCCACTATCTTCTGGCATGTTCTCATGTCCACCTCTCTGCACATCTCCAGATGTATTCTAGACACTTAGACATTCTATGGGAATGCATTTATCCTCTCTTATCCAATGTGTGCATTCCCTGTGTAGTGCTTATGTTCTCTAGGGATCTGGAAGGCATGTCTGAAGGTTAGAAGGATAGGGTAGGAGAAAGGGAAAAAAACCACAAGGTTTGTTAACTTCTGTTAAGCATCCAAATATGCCCTGACTTGCTACTGTTTAAGAACAGGATGCCAAATCAAGCCAATAGCACAAGTTGTTTGAGGCCAGAGCTCCACTGGAGTAAAATCAGTATACAACTATTAAATTCAAGAGAGGTGAGGCAATTTTCACTGCTTTCAATCTCTGACATATCCAAGGCAGACAAGTTAGCATAAAAAGATGGCTTTTTATGTAGCCTCTTTTGAACTCATCTTCTTTCTCCTGTGTGCTTTAAGGAACTGGAAAAAATGATCTGATTTTTTTTTATTCTAGCAGCTTTGACTGTATGGCACAGAGTCCTTCTAGGGGCATTAGAAAAAGTCAGTCACCTTCCAACAAGCAGCTATGCATAGATAATCCCAGCAAGGCCTATGATGCTTAACACATCACTTTTCAGTCCTCTCATTTTAAACTTGCATTCCTCCAGGGATTGCTATCTATCTGTCTAGGCCTGTCTAGTTTCTGTCTTACTAACTGACTTTCAAGGATATTGTTCTAGTAGCCCAAATTAACTTCTCTTGGAAGAAGGAAGAAGAAATAATCCCTTCACTTTCTTGTCTTTGTGATCAGAAAGGGAAAATAAATCCTTGCAAACTTGCATGGCAAACTGTTTTTATAATGAAATGGTAACAAATAGACTTTAGGTAGGTATTACGAAGTCCAAGTCCTATCTATACTCTGAGGCAGGACCAATTCTTTAAAACTCTTTCTTATGTGGCAGTTCCTACTGAGTCAGTGTGGGCCTGTCAGTAGAAGCAAGCCTAGCAGTTGTTCTCAATTGATAGTAGTGCTCAAAAAGGTTCTTATTTATGGTTTCCAACCCACCACTGATAGTGTGATAAATTCTGAGTTACAATTGCAGCTGGTTGTACTTAGTTGCTTGCTGCTCTCTGAGTTGGGTGCAGTGTCCACTGTGTGCACAACTTCTCATTTGAAAGGACATGACAAGAACATTTAGGTTTACAGCTGACTGAGCCTTTGAGCATAGGATAGGAAGTCAGTGACCTGAGATTTGGGATAGCTTTAGGCTGGTGTTGGAATTAGTGGATGTTAATGGCCCTTTCAGAGTTGAACATCTCTGTGGTGCTTTCACCATTCCCAGAGCTGATACTTTGCATCACTGCCACTGATGCCTTTCTGGGATTGGTCTCAGTTTAGTTGGTATGATTAATCAGTGACATGCTAGCCATCCCTGTGTTACAAAGTATAACGTCTTGTTTTCCTTTCTGGCACAGGAAAATCCCTTGGATTAACATCTATGCCCAAGTTCAGCACGACAAGGAGCAGGAAATGATTGGCTCTGTCAGCCAAAGTGAAAATGCCCCTAAAATCACTTTGAGTGAGTTCACAGACCCCGAGGAGCTGATGGACAAAGAGCTGGACACACGAGTTATGGGTGAGAGACAGTGCTCAACTGGGGCTTGTTTCACAGTCTGGATGAGGATGTTGATCTTTGGGATATTAGCAGAGACAGTGACCATGACCCCAGGTACAAGCAGAGCCCAAGGCACTGAGATAGGGAGCAATTCTTTCTCGGCAGCATGGTAACAGAGAGTTTTTCTCACAGTTTTTCAGCTTTTCTCACAGTGTTATATGGCCAGGGTAGGAATCTAGGAATGACAATAGGTATCTGTGAGTTAGTAATGGCTGAGACTCACACCTGTGCCTTCTCATGACCCTGTCTCTCTGAACCCTCACAAGAATCAGCTGAGCCAAGCTTACACTTGCTATCATTACAATTTAATATGTGCCTAATAGCTCACTGAGTTTACTGTTGGTCAGCTGAGCTGTAGTAACAGGTTTTCTGCATGCTCCATGCTTACTACAAATACAAAAAAGGATGTGTCACTTTTTAGCACCTTTTCTGTCTTTACACTTACACCAGTACATCCTAAGAAGAAGTGAGAAGCAATATACACCAACCTGTTGAAACTGCTGCACTGACTCTCTTCTCCATTTTCTACTCCACAGGAAGCATCTCTACAATTGCCAACAGTGAAAGCACAAAGGAAATCCCCAACTGCACTAGTGTTTAATACTGAGAATCCACTTGGTCTACAACATTTCTGACTTTTTATTTGTAATTATTATTGTTATAATTATTATGAAAAAAAAAAAGAATTATATGTCATAATTATCATTTGGGAGGGGATAGGGTGGGCTTTTTCTGTTTACCAGGGCTGCATTCATAAATAGCAGAGGTTCTTCATATTTAAGAAATATGCATCAGATTAGAAAGAAAAAGTAAAGAATGAGTCAAGCGTGCAATGGATTTGAATGCCAGCCTCCTGTTAAATACAGAATAGGAATTAAGTATTCAAATCCAACAGGTAGATATAGTACCTTAGGCAACATGTTGTAGGTAAATTGTCCCCTTTCAGCCCTTTGCAAAACTTTAAGTCATGAATCAGCTGCTTCTCCTGCCAGAGGGCTCAGACTGGGCTGTTGGACCAGGCTCTGCAACATGCCAACAGCCCTTGCTTTCCAATGACATGCATGTCTCAGCTTTTTGCAGGATCTTGCCTCTTTTAATTGCTTTTAATTTCAGTCACCCTCTGGCACTGTTGACTGCTGAGAAAGTGCAAAAAAAAAAAAAAAATTAGATCAAACACACACATCAGTTCCTTGGACTGTAGGCTGGCTGGAGGGGACAGCACCACAAGCAGTGAAGGCACATGCCTGAGTTTATGAATGCAGCCTGAACCCCGTGCATGTGAATAGCGAGGATGCTGAAGGCCTACTGTAGATACTTACAGTGTACAGAGCTTTTTATTTCTCGGGAAATAATTTAATGTTTAGTAAAAGAAGATATGTTTAAAACAAAACTGAACAACAAACATACATGCACGCACATGTGCGCGCATGCACACGCACACGTGTGCGCGCCTGTATATGCCAATCAACCAGGGACTGTGGTGAGCACTTGAGTCACACTTTGGTTCCAAGCGTGTTCCCGTTGTCTGTCCTATTTCAATCTGACACTGCTGTCTATAAACAGCATCGTTTATTTCTCTATGTATAGCTGCAAGCCTTTTTTATATATATATATATCATTTCCTATGATGGAGCATTAGCAGGACAAACTATGAACCTGTCATGAATATGTTAATGATGTTTATCATCTATTCACCTTTGTCACTGTTGTCCACTTCTGAGAAGGGTCTTGATGACATTCCTTAGAGAAAATAAGGAAAACAAACAGCAAACTATCACCACCTCAGTGCGGGCAAATATCAGTGTGTTTGCAGTACCCAGTACAGCCTCAACTCAGCAGTGGGCCAGGTTGCAGTAGCTTTATTCCCAATGAGAAGTGGTGCTTTTAGCAGTTAGGCTGGTGAAGTACAGTGCTACTCAGGATGTGTAAAAGTAGTAAATTTTGGCTGATCATATAATAGTTTCAGTTAGAAAAGACCTTCAAGATTATCAAGTCCAACTGTTAACCTAACACTGCCAATCCTACCAATAAATCATGTCCCTAAGCACCTCATCTGTGTCTTTTAAATACCTCCAGGGATGGTGAGTCCACCACTTCCCTGGGCAGGCTGTTCTACTGCTTAACAGCCCTTCCATTGAAAGAGTTTTTCCTAATGTCCAACCTACAGGTCATTTCCTCTTGTCTTACTGCTTGCTTTTGGAATTAGAGACCAACCCCCACCTCGCTACCACCTCCTTTCAGGTAGTCATCGAAAGTGACGAGGCTTCCCCTGAACTTCCTCTTCTTCAGGCTGAACAACCTCAGTTCCTTAGCTGTTCCTCACATGACTTGTTCTCTAGATCCATCACCAGCTTCATTGTCTTTCTCTGCACATGTTCCAGCCCCTTAAAGTCTTTCTTGTAGTGAGGTGCCCAAAACCGAACCTAGTGTTCAAGGTGTGGCCTCTCCAACGCCGCGTACAGGTGGATGATCACTGCCCCAGTCCTGCTGGCTGCACTGTTTCTGATACAAGCTAAGATGCTGTTGGCCTTCTTGGCCATCTGGGCACACTGCTGGCTCATTTTCAGGTGGTTGTCAATCAATACCCTGAGCAGTTTTCCAGCCACTCCTCCCCAAGCCTGTAGCATTGTAGGCTGATGTGACCCAAATGAAGGACCCAGCACTTTGCCTTGCTGAACCTCATGCTGTTGGCCTTGGTCCATTGATCCAGCCTGTCCAGGGCCCTCTGAAGAGCCTTCCTACCCTCAAGCATATCTACGCTTCTGCAGAGATTCATATCATGCCTAAACTAACTGAGGCTGCCCTTGATCCACTCATCCAGATCACTGAGGGACACCACTTGTGAGTGGCAGCTAGCTGGATATGACTCCAGGATGCATGTGATGAGGAATTGCTCTTTAGAGAGGGGGGTGCAGGGCCATAACTGAGCTAGGAAAGATTGGTCTTGTGAGTGCTGCAGCATGGCTGCTTCCAGTTTTGGCTGGAAATGCCATCCAAGTAATTTCTGCATGGTATGTTGGTTCTTTCTAATCAGAACAGGGAGGTTAATGAAGAAAGGGTCTTTAGGAATCTTCTAACACACTGAATTGAAGATAGTCCTTAGGACTGGTGGAGTTTTGGGGCAGGAAGTTGTCTTAGTGTTGAGTTACATTTATCCGTTTTTCTTGATGATGTTAAAAATGGAGCTTATGTGCAGAGTATTGAGTTATAAGACCAAGTTGGAGTTGAAGGGAGATTGGAGGTACATCTTTTGGGAAGACATTATTGTGCTTGCATGCTAAAAGGAGACAGAAATGAGGCCAGGTGACAATGTTTGTTACCCTTTTTTAGGATATGGATACAATACTTCATATCACCTGTAACATACCTGAACTGAAACGAGGAGATGGGTAGAATTTAGATGTTACTTGCTACCTCTCTGCATTGCAACATGCCAGTTTGCTACAACCCAGCCTCAGTTACATGTATTCACCTTGTTAATGCGCTGGAATATCTTTCAAAAATTGTAATCCCAATTGTTTTACAGGTAGAGAGGCAAAAGGTTCAACATAGCTTTGAAGAAAACCACAGGAGGTATTTCAGTATTAAAATTGCAAACCCAAAATGTAGGGAAGCACTGTTTTGTGCAAAGTACTAAAGCTAAATAGTCTCAGTTATTCTTCTCCTCCATTTCAGTCAGAGTTGTGGTCCTTACCTGTTGATTTTAAAATAATTATTTTCTGTTTCCTCCCTCACTTTTCTGCTCTAGTTCCTAATAAAAGCTTGAGAGTGATGGCTGTGTTATTCTACTTAACCTTGAGTATCCATCCATCACATGAGCATAAACAGTTGCATTACTGTCTGTTGTACTGAAACACCAAAGTAGTTTACAGTAATGGCCCAGTCTGGTGGTAACACTGTGAACACAAGGCCATAGCTTCCCATTTAGATATAAATGGGAGGGATCTACATCAACAGTAGTCCCTTGGGCCTTGAGCTAAATTGTGTTCTGATCTCAGTGTGTGCTGATCATTAGGATTTGAGGGACTACTTTCATGAGCTGCTGCAGAGGACTGAATTGGAATACTTGTTACTTTCCATATAAACTTTTTCTTCCATAAGCCAGGAAACAAAGTGAAAATGTTTATTGTTTGGTGTTTTCTAGGTTTTTGATGGGATTGATATGAAGTTGATATAGAAAGAAAGGTAGGGGATTGCAGTTTTCACTCTTTTTTTTTTCTTTTTTTTTTTTTTTTTTTTTCTTGCAGCTTTAGCCCCCTTACACTCTTAAACATGGCTGTTAAATATCTCATAGCTTATGGGAGGAAGCAAGGAAGAAAAATTGGGAGGGGGCTGCTGGAAAAAAAAAGGAAACATTTTAACTTCTCAATAATGTAATCTAAAAGAAGGCTGAACAATTTCTGAATGATAGTTAATTTTTGGAAATCTGTCCAGAAAGCTATTTTCAATTGAAAATTATCCTAAAAGCACTATCAAGTGAGAAAAAAAAAAATAAAAATAAATCCATGGAGCAAAAATTAAATGTAAAAAAATCCCTACCTGATTCTTGAGTTGACTCAAACATCTTGTTCCATGAGACTTAGTGGATATCACTACCTCTCAGGGAAGTTTGTTACTCTACTGTCTGAACCAGAGTGTGCTTCATGCACGTCTAGAAAGAGGTCTCCAGGATATACATGGAACCACATTTGCCAGACCATACTTGCTGCATTAGGGCACAACCATGGCTGATGGCACCTGAAAAAAAACCTGTGTTCATGACTGAAAGCTGCTCCTTTAGGATACTCTAGTATCTCCTAGAGCAGTACTAGATATTAGAGTCTCTGTTTACTACTATGTCCCAGTGGGATAACCAAGGCTGTATCTATCCATGGGACCTCTGTAAGGTTTAGATTGGGCACTGTCCATCTTTTCTGGAAGGAACTGAGCTGTGTTGTTAGCACAGACTGGAGTATTGGGTCCTTTTATTTATGTGTGTCATGCTGGGAAATAACAACTTTGGGATTTCATTAGGTTTTTTTCCCCTGCAAGTTTTACCCCTAAGGAAAATGTAATAGGAATCCTTGAAGCTATAGAACGTTATTTATCTGAATAAGGAGGGAAAGAGCCAAGGGCATAAATAGTTCCCATACTGTAGTTATGTATAAAGGGAAAAAGAGAGAGCATACAAAAGAAGGGGTCAGGGTCCTTTATCACTGCCAGCTTTTCCCCCATGATGGTTTCTACTGTGTTAGCTGTAATTTAGGAATAATGCATGAGACCTAGAGATTAGATGCAGCTTTTGGCTCTGTATGGTTGTAAATCTGATGTAAACATCCAAGAGATCCTCTGCTTACTTTAACCTTTGACCTGTACTTGAGAACCCAAACACTAAGCCCAGAAGAGCAGGAGATGAGGCAAGAGTGACTGGGCACTGCAGACGCGGTTGCCACCAGGAAGATGTGCAGCAGAGTGTGCATTTTCTTCTGGACTAAGCTTTTATTTCAGGGACATGCAAAGATGTCCTGTTGTCCTCACTTTCCCTTCAATCAGTTCCCACACACATTCCAGGTCTGACAATCCAAACCAGAATCCTCACATTCTCTCTGATGATGTTGGACAATGCATTAAACCCAAAACACCACCATAGTTTTAAAGGATTAAATGAGGCAGACAATTGCAATACCTGTATTAAACATAATAATACAAATGCATGAGTCATATAAATACATATATATATATACTGTTCTTGGTTTTATTGTTCCATTTGAATATTTCTACTGTAAAAAAAGGCAGTGGTTTTGAAATTGTTGAAAATAAATGTATTTTTGTACATCAGAGTTACCCCGGATGCTCTTTCAGTCTTTGTTCTCAAATTTCCTTTTGGCAAAGTCTGCTCTGTCTTCACTGAATTTCTCTTGCCATATCTAGCCCTCCAACCCAATCTATCATTCAGCATCTTGCAAAGCATGTGGAGGGTGAGCAGAGAAGTGTTGTAAGGCAAGTTTTTTAAGATAAAACAACTACCTTTTCTTCTTTCTTACTGCTGCCTTCTCTTTAGAGACCAAGGGGTGAATAGAAGGGGAGAACCCTGCTTATGCAGATAAGGCACCATGAATCTTGTGCTCTCATCTAACAAATTTTAGTCTGGAAGAGGCTGTAGAGTGCACATGCAATGGGAAAAAAAAAAAAGAAAAAAAAAAAAGGGGGTGGGTGAGTCACCTTCACTCCTTGGTGAAAGAGACTGTTTAAAAAGGAAAACAGAGAATGGAAATGTGTCTCTGCATATGCACCAGCCATCTCCATCAGTGGGCATGCATACATGTCCCCACCCCTTCTCTTCCTCCTTTCCTTTAGCTCTGGAGGTCCATAAACTGCAGACTTCTGAAGTGTGGTAGCACTACCTGGGAAATATCTCTCCATGACTATCTCCTCCTTATGCTCCTTCCCAGGTGTCTCCTACTGGTCAGCAGTGGAGGTGAGACTAATGTGCCAAATCTTTTCTCTGAGCTAATGCAGCTAATGTTTTATGTATACTTAAGACTGCAGCTGAGAGCTGTATATTCTCCCTTTTATAATCAATGCCAGGTGTTTCTGTTTTTCCTTTATGTCAGTAAACTGAATGTATGAGTGAGATTGTACTTGCTGCTCCTTGCTGTGCCTTGCTAAGGTAGGAGAGAAGCCTCTTTCTCCTTATTTGGTCCAGGCCTTGGTGCAACCAGAAATAAAAGTTTTTGTGCCCCAGAGAATCAGCCCAAGAGAGGAGGCCTTTTGCTTCAACTTACTCCCTGGGAATGCTGCTGCCCAAATTCTAAGTCTTGCTCTGGGGACAAATGAGACATTTCCCATCCAGAATTCATGGCACCATGCACTTCAATGGGGTGAGGCAGAGCTTAGCTGGGTTTTCTTCTGCCCAGGTTCTTCCTTTTTCCTTGACTCTTTCCCCAGTGAAGTACTCTGGTTATTAAACACTATCAAAGCACCATTGCATTACTGACATATTACTGTAATACATCACTCGAGCGCTGGTCTGCTAGCATATATCATGGTGCTACATCAGAGGACTGACAGGAATCCCAGACCCAGACAGATCACTTTTCTCAGCTTTACAGGCTGCTTTTTTCCCCTCTTAAGACAGCAAGCAAAGGAAGTCGTGTTGGGCTGCTGCCATAAAGCTTTCAAAGACTTTAAGTGTATTTATATATACATTTTTCTCTTGACCCTGAAACATTGATTAAACAAGTATGTTGATGTTTCTATATGAGCTGACAGAGATGGGTTTATTTGGAGTCATGGAGGAGGTAACTATTGCTCACTGTGAACTATTTCATGAGCTTAGCATGTCTGAGTGTCTCTGTGAACAGGAGAGATTTGTCCTTGCAAAATAAAAACCAAAGTTTGTTCCTGAAGTTCAGTTAATTTATCATTAGTAGGTGTCTTGACTATATTTTAATGCAGTCTTGCAGGTAGAGACAGGAGAGAAGGTAATTGTGGTGTTTTGTTGTTGGAATTTTTACTCATGATCAATACAAAACTACTTGCTTCAGCATTGTTTTATGGTAGTTCTACCTGTGCAGGACCATCAACAATAGTGAGTTTGGTCTTGATTTACACCAGTCTGAGCTCTTGTATTAAAAGGAGCTACATGCCTACTTCGAGGACAGAATAAATCCTTTTTAATGCCTTGTTTTGAATGTCAAACAGTTTCAGGCCAAAATTTAGGGGAGATTGTAATAATACTATTATGATGCATATATGGACATAGTAGGGAGAAGGAGCGTGTTTATTAAATGAAACATGCAGTATTTGTCACTTCGTGAGACTCACTCTGCTTTCTTTGATATTAATCGGACTCTATGCTGGGTGAGGGAATGAGTTAATTTCCTGGGATGGGAATCAAGGATAAACTTTTACAGGGAACTTTTTAAATGGGCCATCAAGAACTTACTAAGGCAATTGTCTGGACTAAGACAAGGGATGTAACTACCTATCCTTGTCTTTTCCAAAAGAACATCTGCTGAAGAGACCCTCAAAGAAACCAGGGAAAGTAGAAGAGTTTTAAGGAGCAGAAGAGATGGTGAAAATGTAAGTGAAACAATCTGACAACCAAGATGAGGCAAAGGCAGCTTGGGCAGCATCTTGATTTCCAGATTAAGAAATGTTTTTCTGCACTTACAGTGGCCCAACACACATGCACATCATCATTTTGGTGGTTCCAAGAGGCCGCAAGGACAGGGAAGGGCTACAGAATAGCCCTATGATGCCACTGGGATGCTCAGGGACAGACAGTGCTGCCGGCAGAAGGAGATCTATCACCTCAAGAGCTCTGCTCCACAGCATGCATACATTAAAGTACCTAAAGCTTATTGTAGGCAACTTTTGGAATCTAAATCCATGTACAGCTCTGGACCTTACTGCCTAATCATATTGCGTACCCTTGGAATAATCTGATTTGTTAGGAATACCTGTGAGACTGAGGTTTAATTATTTTTTTATCCTTGAAATGTCCCTGTCAGTTCCACTCTACAGGCTTCTAGATATGTGAACCTTGTTATTAAGATGCTGAGGGACTTTCCTCTTTGTTTTTTTGTGTAAAATTTCCTTTTATAGGTTATACTGCAAAGTCTCGGCATATGCTTCACTACCCTCCGCCCGCTGCATTTTGGGACTATGAACAATTTACAGTACAAACAATATTTACAGTATGAACTATTTGTCCACTTTTAAAAGAAAAGTTACAGAAAGCACAAACAGATGCACTTCTTTCTCCTTTCTCCTGTTCTCTTTGGTGCAAGAGAACCTGGATAGTTTTTAATATCATTAAGTACATTCTCTGTGGGTCTGTAATTAACTCCTATAAATCTTGTGGTAGACCCTCACTCCAAATCAATACTCATGTCCCACAACCCTTACACCTTGTTAGCTGTGAATTATTTATTCACTCAAGATACTTTCATCAGCTTACAAACATTAACTGATCCCTTGTAGTGGGAGGGAACTGATCAAATTTATCTGTTCCATTGATTAATTTTTTTGACAAAACTATGTTGAAAGCAAGGTGTGAAGACAACACAAAGTCTAAGAAAATTAGGCCAGAACCTAGAACAAAGTTCTATATGTCAGTCCAGTGGAAGTTTCTAGGTCAAGGCTGGTCCTCAAGTGCCCTTTATATAAGGTCGGAGGGCAAGATGTGCTAAGAAAAGGCTAAGTTCCTCTCTTAAATGGTTATTTGAATTTAATTAAATCATTAAGGTCATTCATTGGATTTTGGTTTGGGCTAAGGTGGATCTCTGCATGCAATTAAGCTCCATCACATTTGAGTTTGAATTGATGGTTGTAGCTACTGCACACCAAGAATCTGAAAACTGCTCTGAACTTCCCTGGAAGAATACCTGGTTTGCATTAGGGTCTCTGGCTGTGAGAGAGCCTAAAAGGGACACTCAGAGCAGTGGACTGGAAGGTAATGAATGTGGAATTTGGTGGAAAAGATTTCAAAGGTAGGCTGAGGGTTCACTCTAAGCACAGAATGGTGCTAAGCTTTCGGATTTTTTTTGGGGGGGGAGGTTGTTTGTTAGTTAGGGTTTTTTAAAAAAATTTCTTAGTGGTAAAACCCTGCCTCTAATTTTTAAATCAGCAATAATAGCTAGTCCAGAACATTGGCTTCAGAAGTTATTATTATGTTCCAACAGATGAACATAACATAAACCTGTTAGACTATTTAATTAGCTTCATGCTCCTTAACCTCATAAATCTGTGAAAGCTGTGACAAGGAAAAAAGAAAAGGAATTATTGATAACAAATCAATATCCTAGACCTTCTTAATACAGTCTAAAAAGCACCACTGAAAAATGTGGGGAGCAAACTCTGGGATATAAATCTCAACCTGAGCACAGTTTGGAGGTAAATGACCAAGATACTCAGCACAGCATTCTTGGCAACTGGGGAGAGCCTTAGTGTGAAGGAGCTGGTTTGGCATTGGAAAGACACACATCCAGTCCATACCTCTGACACTGGATTAAAATGTGACTTTTAGAAACACTTGCTGTTCCTTTTACTGTCCTACCTACATTAAACAGTGGGAATGCTTTTGGAAGTAGAGTCTCACCCTAAGTACAAGCACAGATCTCTGGGCACTGGAAGTTTGCATCACATTTACATCTATGGTGATGTAGAAATGGTTACTTTGGGAACTTCAGGGAGAAAAGTGATGGTAATAAACACTACATAAGAGCAAGGAGACAGTCATATTCTGACATTTTTTTTTTCTCTCCCTGCTCAACTGGATCCTTGAGTATTAATATACTTACCTAGGAAAAAACCAATTTTCTCAAAGCAAAACAAAAAATGGAGCACTCTCTTTCCACAAAAGCATTACTACTACTTTTCCATTGACTGATGGCTCATGGCTCTGTACAGACCTGTTTGTCTCTCCTCTGATGCTTCAGAACCTTTCATTAAAAAGGAGACAATAAATTAGCCTTTATCAATTACCCACATTTGCATGACACAATTCTGCATTTTCCACACTGCTTTTCTTCCCCAGTATGTGAAAATGCAGCATGTCCTCAGCATCCAACCTGCACCAACCCAGCTCTTTGATGGCTTTGAGTGTCTTAGAACCCTCTCACAGAGAAAATTAGATAGGTTTATATATGTATAATACACACATAGATATGTCTATGAGGATTTTTCTCAAATTTACTCAAGAGAAGAGAGTCATAATCTAAGATACTAATTGCCACCTTTTTTCTTTCTGCTTCCCACTGACAAGAATGCCTTAGGAGATTGTCTTTCTGATTTCCTTACCTCTGTGTCCTGGGTTCAGTTCAGCTTAATCATCCCATCCCCAGCAGCTGCTGGCCCAAGCAGTTGGGAGGAGCTGCAGCTGGAGAGGCCACAACCAGATGAGATAAACAACTGAAACAGCCAATGGGCTGTTAGATACACACTGAGCCATGCCCCTATATAAGGGGAGGGCTGGGGCAGGGTGGGGGTATTTGTCTGTTTTCAGTCTGCTTCAGCATGTAGCTTCAGTGTGGCCAGATCAGGGAAAGCTGGCATCTTGGGTACAGGTAAAGCTTCCCTGGCTTCTATTACTTGCTTTGTCTGTAATTTCATTAAGTACTGTTGTTTTCTTCTCCTTTTGGTGATTCATTAAACTGTTCTTTTCTCAACCCCTGGGGATTCAGCTTTCTTCCCCGCCCCCTCCAGAGGGGGATCCTGGGTCAGCTGTCACCAGCCACTGGAATGGTGTTTCTTCATTTACTGCACTCATATGTTATGTGATTATAGGAGACATTAGTCCGTGAATCAAAGCATACAGTGACCCACTTCATCCCCAGCATGCCTGGAAGAACAGTGCTTTATTCCCATGAGTGATATCTGAAAATGTGTTGACTTCATCTTGATTTCAGAAAAATACATTGTTGGTATGCTTCTGCTCCTCAAGAGACTGACTTCAAATGAGAGGTCGTTTATAGAGGAAAAACTCCATTCACTATGTGTTTTGTTTTGTTTTTTTGTACTCTTCTTGGCTTCAGCAAGACTTTTTTTGGTCTTAATTTCTCCTTACAACAATTTCATATAACATGTCTCACAATATGCTTGCCCTCCATAAACCAGATAAATCAGAAGGAACAGAAACCTAAGCATGGCAGGAATGGATTTGCTCCATAAACTTCTGAAGGTCAGTTTTGCCTCTGTTCTTATCTCTGTGTATTAAGATTTAGGTCAGGCACAGACATGGTCACCCCTCTGAGATCTATAATTAAATGTTGTTATTTTTTTGTCCCTGTGTGGCCCTGGTAACACTTGCTCCCCAGTGTGCACCAGTCATTGCTCTGGACTTTGCTATGCCAACTACAATAAATGGGTCTGCTGTTCTTGCTGCTAGTGTCATGGTAGAAACTAACCACCTACTAAGGTTGTCTACTTTTTTTTTTTAAATAATCAGACACTTTCCAATGCATTTATTATGCTTTGGGTTGTTTGGTTGTTTGGTTGGTTTTTTTACTTTTTGTTAACAGTTCATAGATTCATAGATTCATAGATATTAGGGGTTGGAAGGGACCTAGAAGATCATCTAGTCCAACCCCCCTGCCTG
>JANHGL010011024.1:8095-23623 GCA_024611195.1 Ceyx melanurus | reverse complement strand
GGGTTGTTCTTCCCCAGATGCAGCACCTTACACTTGCTCTTGTTAAATGTCATTAAATTTCTCCCTGCCCAGCTCTCTAGTCTGTCCAGGTCTCTCTAGATGTCAGCACAGCCTGCTGCTGTGTCAGCCACTCCTCCCACTTTGGTGTCATCAGCAAACTTGTTTTCAGCAAAGTTGTTTTCATCTATAGAACCACCACCTGATTCTCTGCCTTCCTTACTTTTTTAAATTTCCTATGCAGCCAATTTAGTGAGGAGGTGAAATTCACCCTTGTAAATTCAAAGGAATGGAAGAGAAAACATACAGGTTTAGAGAATGGCCATCTTGTGAATGTTTGCATGACTGTCACAAAACAAGTTCAAAAAAGTTCAGGCAATGTGACTTCCCTACTACTGAGGATTAAAAAAATTCACCTGCTGCATCTTCCTGAAGCTCAGATGCAGAAAGCATCTTTCTCAAGCCAGGCTTTGATGCAACCTGTGAAGACTCTCAGCTGGTACTCCATTATCCTGTTTCTTCCTCCCATCCTGTATGAAAACAAACAAATCCTGTATGAAAACAAACAAATCATGTTTATGCTTGCTGCTGTTGTTGCCTCTTTTTAGGAACTGTGCTAACATTATGTATGTTTTGCACATAATTTCTTAGCAGGAACAGAATTAAGACTGAAATTGCAAGGGAGGAATATATATACAACACATTTTTATTTTTTTTCTATTTTTTTTTTTTTTTTTTGTAATAAGAAATACCTCCCAGGCAAAAAGAGGCATTCTTCTTGGATAAATTCTATATTTTCTGCAGTGAACAAACAGACAGGCTGAGGTTTTTCATGGTATTAGTACCATTACTGCTGCTAGTAATTGAATGATCATCTGTTTTGTAGAAGTTAGAAAAAAACCATAGAAATATCTTTTAAGTGCAATCAGGATGGCTTCTTTTAGAAGCTTTTCTCTTAGAAATCCAATGTCCTTTAAAAATATTGGATTTTTTTTTTTCTTGCCCTTTCATTTCTTTAAGATTTGGGTTGGGTTTTTTTGGGGGGGGGGTTTTGGGTTTTCGGTTGGGTTTTTTTGTTGTTTTTGGGGTTTTTTTTTAATGAAGAGTACAACGGGGATTAAAATGAAAAAGGATCTGGAACCATTTTGACTGAGAGGAAAGAAATATTTGTACATTACTCATTGTACTTTCGGTTATTCATCAAAAGTTTCATTCTTCAACTAAAGTCTCTTCCTTATCTTAAAGCCACTGACATGAATATATATCACCAAGTTAAAAAGATTGAATTACACTATTCCCGCTGCTGCTGAGATTCATGGAAGCTCAAAGCCCAACCTAGTCCCTAGGTGTACTGAGCCAGAGCATTTTATGATTTTCGGAGAACAACGCTAACAGGGTTTGTCTCTTCATTGTGATACAGAGATGATTGAAAATGTGCCGCTGTATTGCTTGATAAAAGACCTTTGCCTAAAAGGAGAGCAGCTTTGTCATTTGAGAACATTACCCATGAGGTTTAAGAGACCTACTTGACAGCAAAAGCTCTAGCAGATTTTTTTTTCTTTTTTTTTTTTAAAGCAGTAGGTTCTCTATTGTTATTGTTGAGCAACCTGAACATGAGAAACGAAGGAGCTGAGATGTGGTCCGTAAAATCTTCCCTGAGTTGTTGCCCCATGACTACCAGGGGAAAAAGTGATGTTTTCTTGCTCTGGTTCTTCCTCCAGACGGAGTCGCTCTTGGTTTGTACTGCTCTGATACATTGGTTTATGGATTTCTGAGCTGTTGTCTGTTCTTCAGGTGCCCAGCTTCAAAATGAGCAGGGGTGTAGCAGTATGATGCAGTGCTCGGTGCAGGAGGACCACCCACTGTGCCTGATTTAATTTTGAAAATGCCAGGGAGATCTTTACTGCCACAGTAACACTTGGAGTGCAAAGAAAGAGGTGGTTTAAAGTGAGTTGGGCATGACAGATAAGACATTTGCAGGATGCACTGTGTGCTAGCTTGAGGCAAAGATGTCTCGAGGCTCTACTCCCCAAACACATGTGTGATGGAAAAGACAAAGAGCTGTTTTTAGGTCCTTCCCAGGAATCTGAGTCAGTTGTGTGAGCATGACAGCCCTGTGGCAGACAGGCTGAGTTGGCTGGTGTGCAGGATATGGCACAGCCTTTCTCTGGGCAATCTCAGCTGTCAGCCATGTCTCCTTACTATCCAACACAAGTAAGAAAGGGCTGTCCCTGGCACTGTTGCACCAGGGCATAAACTTGGTGACATCAACCCTAAACTAACTGAGAAGGGAAAGTAAGAAGGACTTGTGGGTGTCTTGAATTTCCTTGATAACATTGGTCTTGGCTGATTTTTATATTTGACATACAAGGGCTTATTTTTTTACTTATCTTTTTAAAGATGCACTAAAAGAGCCAGTTCATACCAAGGTGCCTTAAATGTACAACAGACAGGAGTTAAATCCTGAGGCTATCTCTCATACCTGTGTTGCAGGTACGAACACAGAAGCAAGGGGTGAAGCAGGTTTTAGTGTCTTTGCAAATATCCCAGGAACAAGGTGGGGCACCTCAGGTCTGCCAAAAAGATTCTGTGAGCATCAGCAAGATGAAGCTCAGTGAAGAAAAATCCCCTTGTGCCTCATAGTCTAAGAAAGAACAAATTTTATTTCATAAAACAGACTCTATTACTAAATTGAGAATTTTTTCACCAATTTTGGCATGCATTTCTGGCTCCAGGGCTACCAAATATCAATGCAGTATCAAATGACAGGAACACAAACAATTATGAAATTATATCATCTAATGATACCAAAAGCTATTTACAACTATTTGCTTTGCTATCATTTCAAACCTATGGCTGTCATCACTGGAATCTTTTGTACAAACACACAGAGGCATCCTCAGCCAGCTTCTCCTGTAGGGACTCACAAATGCATTTTTCTGCCTGTGCGGGTTGTTGGGCAACCACCAATCCTTGTTTTGCTTCATAACAAGGACAGTGTTAGATGATCTGCACTGAGCCATACATCATTCTGCAACAACACACCTTTGATGGAAAAATGGACCGCTGCAATTTGAGCAGGGCTGAGCTCTGGCTTGCCAAGGGCATGCAGTGATAACTTGAACTGAGAGGAGCCTGGGAGAGGAGAACTGTAATTAAAATCCCCACTGAAGTTCAGGACAGCTGGATAAAATAATGATAACATAGCCCAGAAAAAAAAAAAAAAAAAAAAAAAAAAAGATAGTTATGTGGTTGTTGTCATTTTAGATTAAATGGATCCAATTTGGTGCAATGTTGGTGAGAAATGTATTTTTAGAAAAAGAGCCTTTATATTTCTTTCTTGTCCATTTAGAAAATGCTGGGTTTGTGTTTGCCTTCCCAAACCAGAATACTTGCAAAATGTGCCTTTTCTTGCTGCTGTAAAGTCCAGCGAAGAAGGCTGGGTTTTAAACTTAGCTCATGCAGCCCTCAATTTACCTATCCCAAGAAGCAGACTATGAGAGGCACAATGGGAAACCACATTTTCTGTTATTCGATACCCTTCTAGATCCTTAAATTATGAAGTGATGCTGGGCAAAAGGTAGCTGAGGAAGCATGCTTTACTCTCTAGCTGGTTGAGCAGCAGGGCTGAACAGGTAGGTGATCATATGGTGAAGGCAAATAGAGCAGGAGATAACTTTTTTTTTTTTTTTAAGCCAGGCTGCTGCTGTAAATGAAATTAAGGTGTTTTAGGCTTGTGCTCAAAAATAAGTGAAGCTCAAGTTAATCCAGCTGTTCTACCTATGCCCTCAGTATCAGAATCTGTAGCCTATGTTAATAAGTGTTATTTTTAACAACAGGACAAAGATAATATGCAATTTTGAGAGGTGTCTGCTTTGTTTTGAGCTCCTAAACATCTTAAATTCTAAGACCTGTGCAAAAGCCTAAGGAGGTTTTTAAAGCACACATAAGAAAATACTAAAAGATCTCAATTGTTCCATTTCTGCTACCAGAAAATGTGCCAGTGGTAGCAGGTCCCTGAGGTATAAAAGAAGAGGGTCACTGTCCATCAGCTACTGAAGCTGCAGGACTGGGAGGGTGGTGTAAATCAGCATACTGCTCTGATGCCGGTCACACTGACTTTCAGAGAACTGCACTGATTTATGCCAGCTCTGGCTCTGACCCCTTGCAGGGCTGGACTGACGTGTACGCAGACAAAACTGAGAAGGATATCTTCAGCAGCTGCCCTTATTTTACAAGTTAACTTTTGTCCCCATTTCCCCCTTCTGAACTCTGGAGCACTTGCCAGGTGAGCCAAGCTTTCTTGAAAACGATTGTTTAATGGGAACATCTGGTGTGTGAATGGAAGACTTATTCCTTTTTTCCCTTCAGTAAATGCTCATTGCATACTTTAAATGTTGATTCTTCTTTTTCCTTCCCCAAGCAGAGAAAAAAAATATGGATCATTACTTGACAGAACAGACTGTGCTCTTTAGTTACTTAATGTGAGCGGGCGTAACCTGCAAGCCATGACTTAAGAGCTTTCCCCATAATTAAAAGTTTTCTGCTGTAAGTAGAAAGTAAGTAGTCTTAGTTTCTGTTTAAAATGTAGCAGTCCTTCCTATTGTTTAATTGGTACTAATTAGATAGTTCCTGTGCACAATACTCCTTGCAATTCAATAATCACAATCTGGGATATTTCTTTTTTGTGAGGAAAATATTCTTACCAAAAAAAAAAAAAGTCTTACAAAGAAAATCTTGAGTTCATTTACTTGTGTGCTCTTTAGAACTGTGGAAAATGTTAAAAAGTAAGTAAGTTGAAAAACGTTGAAAGTTGAGGTAAGTAGGCATTAGTGAAAGTTTTATATAGACTTATTACTTGCAGGAGGCTGCTGTGGTACAGCAGTGGCACTGTCTGTAAAACTGAACTGGTGAGCACTGATTTACCAATTGCATTGAAAGCCTTTAGAGAAAGCAAAATAGAAACGTTGCCACCCCTAGGATCAAAGCATTAGCTAGTGTGGCTAAGAGAGGATGGGGCAAATTATAGCATGATGTGGCAGCTTGAACTAAGAATGCCAAAAGAGAAGCTGTTCACCATTCTTTTGCTGTGATTCGATGTCATCCAGACAGAAAATGATGCCAAAGTTTAGAAAATGACATCCAGTCCTCTCCATATCAGGTAAAATGACTCTCTCCTGCTAGTGTGGGTCAAAACTAACAAGTAGCATGATTTAAAGTGGAATGACTCATCAGCCTCTGCTTCATCCGCCTGCCCAGCCAACCCTCTGGGAAGCACTGACTGAATCCAAGAGCTCTGCAGTTGTTCCAGTTCATTCCCAGTTAAGCCAAGCAAGGCGTATTACACCATTTGAAATGGCCTGCACAAGCTGACTGCATGACAAGAGGAAAATGCCAAATTGGAATTCAGAGCCTCATTTCTGATGATCGATGTGGTAAGGCACATGCAGTGCATGTGAGAAACCCCTACCTTTCACTGGAACTGGGGGTTGAAGCAAGATGAGTTTTGTCTGTCTATTCTTGCTCTGCTTTTTTCCCCACTCTGCATTGCCAAAAAAAAGCCACCCCGTATTTTGAATAAATATAAGAATTGTCACTTCCAAAATGTATTTGCAGTTCCCTGCTGGGGACCTCTGGGTCCCTTATGAAAGACCTCTTGGTGTTTTGGCTTCCAATTGTCTGAGATATTCTGAAAATCTGGTCTACATCAGCTGCAACTTTCAAATTAACCCATGGAGCACCAGGGATAGCCTACATAGGGCTAATTAAAATATATAAACCTGGAAAATCTTGAAAAACCACCCACCGCCTCTCTAATTCTGAGGCAACATGTCCCACTGCTCAGTGTGTCCTGCCTGCTGATGTTCTCTTTTGCTCTGACAAGGCAGTGCTCTCTGTAGGCAGCTCGGTTCCATTTCTTTTCCCCTCTACTGCTTCTCTTTTCAAAATGCAAGCATTCAGCTGTTCATCAGAAGCCTGCTGTTTTCCTAGACGTTTTACGATCAGCCTTGTGACACTGGCAATTTGGATCGTTTTCCTTGAAGCATATTTCATTGTGTAATAATATCAGGACCATGTCAGGTGAGTTATACAAATGACACTTTGAATGCCTCTTTGGGGTTTTTGTCTGTGTGTGGTGTTGTTTTGGTTTGCTTTTATTGAGCTTCAGTCTCAGGAATAATAGACTGCTCATTTATTCTCTAGGTTTAACAACCACCATGGTAACTATCAGAAAACGCAGTCATACAGTTACACACCTTCCTTCACTATTTGAACTCCTCCTGCTGAATTTGTCAGGGAAATGGGCTTGATGAGTTAGAGGCAGATAAAAGGGGGAGCAGAGGGAACAAAAGCCAAGGCCAGCACTGTGCACTGTGGGCAGAAGCATACCTTTCAGATTGATTTATTGACACCTGCATTTGAAGTAACAGGACTTAATGACAAAAGAGTGGCTGAAACGCTGACGTTTTCTCCCAGAAGCTGAAGAGATGGGCTTCCCCTTCCCATGGTGTTCTGATCATGAACACTGGAATTGGTGCTCCCTCAGATTATCCAAATCAGGACTATTGTCCTAAATTATATTTAGTCAGCAACTTGGAGCAAAGAGATATGGTCTCTTTTTAGCATAAGTTTCTCTGATAAAATGGAACAAATGGCCTATAGGATGGACAGTATCCCTCTTGGTCTCCTCTCATCTTCCCTGTCCCTCTGGGCAGATTTTGTTTATCTTTGTAGAAATTAATATTTAGCTGAGAAAAAAAAAAACCAATCAAAAAATCATGCCCAAAGCCTTCACAACTCAGTAATTTATTTCACCAAGTAACTTGTGTACTCTGTCTGTGGAGCAACTCTCTACATACAGGCTTCTATTTTGTTGTTTCCCCTTAAGGGGCTATTAACTATGTACACAACTTCAAAACGAAGAGCCTGGGCCTTTTCATTAGGGGAAGCCATCTCTGCTTCCAGAGGCCTCTTGGGAAACAGGAAGAGTTCATTAAAGCCAGGGTGCTGTGAAAGGCTTTGTGCACATGCAGAAATGGAACCACCATGAAATATTAATGACCTCAATGCATTAGCAAATCTTAAACAAAAGCAGAATTACACTATCTCTGGGGATCAAAGTGCACCTCCTTGGATTTTATTTTTTTAATGCTAGGGAAATTGTGGGCTTGAAATGTTAATGGGAAAAGCAAAACATTTTGGTGGCGTGAAGAAGGCAATCAAGCTGGCCTTAGGCCAGTGACCTGTAGAAACTCAACATCCTAATTATCAGCTTCTGCTCTAGTCAGTGATATTGCCAAGATACAGGCTACTTAATTCATATTGCCAAATAAAGACCTACCTGTATCTTTTGCTTTTGATTGCCCATGAACAAAAGCTACTGCTAAATCACTTTTCTTGCTTTGATAAGTAGCTATATGTCTTGCTGTTCATAAAGCAGCAAAAAGGCATTTGGCAATGTTACATCAACAGCAGGCAACTGTTCAGGGCAGTATTGATCCCAATGGAAATTACTGTATAGTTCTCTCCTGTGAGTTATGATCTCTACTAAAGTTGGGTGACATTTCTCCAAGGAATAATTTGTTCAGTAATGGCAGAAAAAGCACAATTTCACATGCAGTGAAACCCCACAGAAAAATTTATGCTGGAAACTGCAAATATTATCAGCCTCAAGAAAAATATCTACCTCTTCTCTCCAAAGAAATGTAGTTTAGATATGACAGCTCAAGTTTGTTTAGAAGTTACTATTGAAAAGAGAAGAACAAGAGTTTAATGAGAGGTGGTGTCTTCAGCTCTTTTTTTTAGTTCTTTTGTCTTCCTCTCTTCTACCACAGGGTGCAGGAAATATGTCTCACATGGATGACAAACATATCAAGACTGAAGGCTATTGGGAAGCTGGGGAATATGTCTGTGATATGGTTTATTTAGGAAGAAGGTGGGTAGTTAACAGGCATAAATATTAAATATTTATTACCACAAGATATGAGCAATCCTGAGCAAGCAGGATATGGGTGTATGGGTAGGGAGTCAGAGGGAGGGAGTATGTTTGCACTGGCAACCATTCTGAGCTCTAAGCTTAATTCTACATCTTTGTCCAGACCCAGTTTTAATAAAAAACATTGCCCCCAAAAAATCCTGGCACTGACAGAATGAAAGCTAATGCTGTAGAAAATGCATTTTTAATTTTTTGTTTACTTTTTTGGAAACAAAATAGAATTTTAAGAGTTTATGTTTACAGACCCATGATGTGGTGTATTTCCTGTTTGTCTAAAGGACAAGTTCTTCTGGTACAAGGCAAGGCTTTTATTCTGGTTCAAACTTTAAAGTTGGTTAAAAAGTAATAATGCATCTTTGTTGCACTGTTATGCTGGTAAATATTTAAAGGAATTGCATAGATGTGTCCTATATCAGAGGCAAGAGTTCGGGAGGGATGCTACCAAATTTGGAAAGGGAATGTTTTTCTCTTTTTGAAGCAGATCAAACATCAGCATGTCTTCCTCTGCTTTTCCCCAGTACAAATTCTGCAGAGCAGGAGGTACTTCTGTTCACAGCCAATGGACAAGCCAAGAATCTCTGCCATAAAGAAGCCTCAAACAGAGCAGTGTCATTTTCTTTGTGATCTGTGCATGCCTAGTGCATTGATTTTTCCATGGTTGAAAGCAGAGCAAGTTCTTCAATGGAGAACTCGGGAAGACATTGTGTAAAAGTGAATGATTGTTAAAAAAAAAAAAAGAAGGTAGCTTTTATCTCTTCTTAATTCTAGCTGAGACAAACTGTTGTGGGGACATGCTCAGTCTAAGCCTGCCAGCATGTATCCTATCAACCTTTGGGTAATTCACCTCGACTGGAAGTTGGCCATTGAGTTGGTTTTGGAAGACTGATATCACACACAGCTGGTGGCACTATTAGGGATGTCTAACTTGGGACACCCTTAGAGCAGCAGGGACATGTTGATCCTTGGATGTTTTAATGGTGGAAACACATGTTATCCTTTAGCTCTCAAGCCTTAACTCCATCAGCTAGTATAGGCACGATGTAGTTACTTGTCCTGGATGTCCATTTTATAAACTTCTCCCTGGGGCTGGAGGGGAGACATGTCTTTGACTGGATGTGGTAATTTTCCCAGGTTTCAAATCTGGAGGCTTGAAAACTTCTGTTTTTAAATTCTACTGAGGAAATAAAGATCTAAGTTTTATTTATATATTTAATACTGAAAGTTAATTCTTTTTAACTGCTAAGTTGAAAAGGACCAAAGGGGGAGCTGGGATGTTTGTCCTAGCCGAGAGTCTGTACCAGTCCCTGGGCCACTGTATTCTTTCATAGCACCAAACTATGATTAAACAGAACAAGTTGTTTGTATTTTCAAAGAGATTTAGCCTTACTGTTTGTGCAGATCAGAGAACAAGGAAGATAAAAGCCCATATGTGTCAAGCCTGACTCTCTTGGTAACACTCTTGACTTACAGGGTTGTAGTATCTACTCAAGGAATGGGCCTTGTCTTTCTGTGATAAATGGTGGACACCACAAAGTTGCCACTCATTCTAAGAGCTTCTCAGCTTTGCACCATTTATTAGACTATCTTTGCAGTCATGATCAGAAAAAAATCCAGAAAGAGAGACTTCCAGTGTTTACTGGGACAGCATTTTTCATTAAAATAATTACAGTAATGCTGGTTGGAAAGGACTTGTGGAGGTCTGTAGTCCAACCTCTTACTCAAAGCAGGATTTTTGCTAATTCTAGAGCAGGCTAGATATGGGTCTGGGTAGCCAAGTCTCTGAAGTTGCCAAGGACAGAGATCCACCACCTCTGGTGACCTATTCCTGTTCTGCAACAACCTCCTTGGGAAGAATCTTTTTCCCAGTGTCCCACCTGAACTGTCTAAGATGAAATCTGTGGCCAGTACCCCTTATTTTAGTAAAAGCAGAAGCTCTAGGGGTCCTTGTTAGGCTTCCTTAAAACACTTGTGTCAAATATGGGATATTCTTTGTAGAACAGGTGTGTATTCTTAGATTATAGAGCATATTAGTCATTCCCTGCTAGATCTGTGAGCACATCCTTGCCAATCCACCCTCTTCTATAGATCATCATTACAATGCTCAGTACAGCAGTTGGTGCCTTGCCACAAATGATTTTAGGTGTAGGAAAAAATTGAGGGAAAGGAAAAACAAATACAAATCAGACAGCGCTCCAGGTTGCTCTATTATAAGTCTTGCGTTTATAGCCTCCCTCCTTCCCATCCCCAGTTAATTACATAGCCAGGAAGTGAAGGTAGCAGGAATATTAAAAAAAGCCCATGTGACAGCCTTGTTGCTGCAGCCAGCTGCCACGCTTGCCCAGATTCAAGGAAAGGAAAACGATTAACTGGTCTTGCCTTGCACATGGAAGATGCTGCTGCTATTGAGCAGAGAAACAATCTCATAAATTCTCATGGAAGGAGGGACTGCTGAGGAAAATAAGGGTGAAGGTGAGTGAATGGCAGCTGGTGTAGTGCAAGCAAATAACATTTTCCTATTATCAAGCCTAACAGGGATTGGTTTATGGTTCTCTCATTCTTTTCACATTTGGCGCCTTTCATCTGAAATCTGGAGACCACAGGCAGCACACAAACTAAACTTGGCAACCTCTCATTCAAAGCTGCTTCTGGATGGCCACAATGCCAGTTTTGACAGACACTCCTCACCCTCCCATCCCTAGTATTCTTCCCTCATTTATGCTAATTCTTTTTCTTGCTCCAATTATACAGCTTTGCCTGCCATAATGAGACTTTCTCATTAGCATCCAAGACATTGAATGCCTTTCTGAGGAGATCACTCCACAAGATCATTAGCAAGAAAAAAACAAACAACTAAGCCCTGCAAAACAACAGCCCCACTCCCAAACAAATCATGAGCTTCTGTTTTCCAGTTGGTATCTTGTACTGGGAGATGCTCTGGAGACTCATGAGCAGATGTGACAGTATTACCACCACCAGATGACCTAGTAATATGTGTTGTGTCATGCCTCTAGCTCCTAAATGCAAGGCAAGAAGTGTGCCTGCCAAAAAGAATGATTTGGTTGTAAATCTCACAACTTGTCAGGACCACAGCCACAGCCAGAACTGTCAAGAGTTTGGTGGAAATACCAGTTCCCATAGATAATATAATTTGGCTTGATTCATGAGGGCTGGCCAAGTGATAGACTTCATTTTTTTTTATTTCAGGTTCATACAAAAGGCCATGGCTGCCCAATCTGTCATCAGGGGATTTGACTCAATTTAAATTGTAACAAAACGCCACTAAAAAACCAACTATTTTTAATGTGTACCTTGGATTCCTGCATCTCAGGAAGCTTTCCTTAAGAAAACATCATTCTTCAGAAAGCCTGAGAAAGAAAGAAGAAAACAGTCATTATCCCATACCTAAAAGATTAATAAATCTAAAATATAATACATGAAGAAACAAGAAGGTTTGAGGCTTTACTGCAGAGAATATCCCATTGTTGCCTCATTCCAGTCTAAAGTATGGTGTGTCTGCCTGCACACACATAGAGCTAGTACACAGAGCTGAACACTGCAAGGATAGAGATATCCATGTCTACAAAATCCACACAGTGTATGGTCACAGATTGAAATACTTAAAAAAAATATTGTGGAGAAGTGGCTGGAAACATGTTTTGATAGCAAAGATGATAATAAAATGAAACTCATCATGGACTGGATGATCTTTGGAAGGCCCTTCCAATCCCTAACATTCTGTGATTCTGTGTTTCTTTCTTTCTCACAGCACATTTTATTCCTCAGCAAAGCCTAAAGAAGCTGCATTTGCATTTAGAGCTGTGATGGAGTACACATATTCAGCAGGGTTTATTTTATCATGCATTTGTAATAAGGAGTACAAGTATGATTGCTCATCATAGTGATCACAGAATCACAGAATCACAGAATCCTTGTGATCCTTGTCTGGTGGTAGTATTGGCAACACTAGAGCAAGCAGTGAGATGCAATTAACTTTTATGTGCTAGGGCTAAGAGGGCTAAGGCTTCAGCAATCTGAGGCTGGATGACATGTATCTCCCCTCCTTCAATACACTAATTTTATACTTCTCAGCTGATGTGATCTCTCTGAGAGGTGATGAATGGAGAGCCTTTACTGGGCTTCTCCTCTTGGTAGAGACCCTTGAGCAATATTTGGATCTTCTCTGAAGAAATTGAACAGTTTATGGCTATAATTGTTCAATCCTTTGTCCTCAGAGCAAAGGGACTAGCATCACTCAGGATAGGATTTGATCCAAAAATGAACTCTAAGCTCTCCAGACCACATCTTTAGGGCCTAAGAGGAGAAAGAGAAGGCAGAGGACCCTAAACTAGCTCCTCCAAGCTAGGATACTTTCCTAGTTCAGCAGAGAAAGCTATCTTGGGCTTCTGGGTGATGCTTGGACAGAGGATATAAATGCCAACAGCTGAATGCATTCAGTCACACACTGATGCAGCCACTCTCATTCCATGCCACAGCCAGCTAATACATCTCTACCCAGCATAGCCCTGTGCAGAGCAGTTAATGCTCACAGACTGGGTTTTTGCTCAAGAAACAGTAGAAACACTCAAACACCTAAAGCTTCCTGATCCCTGAAGGGAAAGATCCTGCAGACCATCTCAGACACATTACTGAGTCTAGGTCCAGCCCTTCCCGGTAGCCTGAAATTCAGGCTGGCCAGAAGGGATATGTGTCTGCTGCAAAAGCTATACTAGTAGCAGGCACTGCTGTAGAATAAGCAAATCCTTCAGCAGCAGGACCACTAACCTTTCTGTACTGTTTTCTTCCACAAAGCAGGCACTGCCTCCTTCTGCATCTCTGACCTTTCCTCAATGTCTATCTGTTGCTTCTGTCCTTTTTAAAAAGCTTCTTATTGATGTTTTTAAACTTATGGGTAACATAAACAAGTAATAAAGAAAGGTTAACAATACTGAATCGATACTACAGAGAGAGGCATCGGGGAGATAGAATTCAAGAGGTTGGCTGTGAGGGGAAGTGAAAGGCCAAATTTAATTACAGTGCTATTAGTAATTAAATTACATATTGGGTTGTTCAGCTCATGAAAGAACAACCTGGTATTAGGGTTTCAGAAAAAACAAAACAGCTGAATGAAAACTCTGACCAAGGACTTTTTCATATCCTTTCCAAGAACAGAATGAGCTATTCCAGCTTACTGTGTCCTTTTTCTGACTACAGAGGAAAGGAAAAAGCACTTCAAGTTAAACTGGGAGAGTTCTGAA
Organism: Ceyx melanurus; assembly: GCA_024611195.1. Lineage (NCBI taxonomy): Eukaryota > Metazoa > Chordata > Aves > Coraciiformes > Alcedinidae > Ceyx > Ceyx melanurus. The sequence continues at coordinate 10,375 of JANHGL010011024.1, read as the reverse complement.
AATATCACAGCCTGTGTTCATGTAGTATGTTATTAAAAGTGAGTTTCACTGCTGCATTAGTTTGAACTGCCCTGCTTTCAACCCTAGAAGTTAATTTAATAAGCTGTCTCAACTGTCTTCAAGAATGAAACCTGGTTTCAGATTTTTTTACCAGTCTCCAGAACCTCTGTCTTGAACTTGAGAGGGTTTTCCCAATTAAATTGTAAAAACCAATGTTTTTTTCTTTTTATTCTTTTCATGGAAGTCTAACAGCTGTAACATTGTAACATTGTTAGTTTTCAGAAAACAGTCTCCTTCCCTGAAAATTTTCCTTCTGTTGCAGGCCAGTATAGGCATAGTGCAGGAAATACTATTCAACTTGGAGAAGACCTCCATTCTACACATTCATAATGTTCTGTTAAAAGAGGAAACAAAAGCCATCTTAGCTATTAAAGATATATTTCTCATGACCTTTTACGAATAGATGTAATTACAGATGGCATATCTCTTTTCATCTCAGCAAGTTGCATAAATAATATACCTTTACTATTAATTCTGAGAGGTGCCATTCTTAGGGGTTAGAGGGGCTCCTGAAGTTTGCTTTGAAACACAAAGGTGATCATCTAGCATCCTTCAACATCATTTGTAGTACTGTCAGGTGAAAAAAACCCAACCAAACAACAACCCAGAAATAAACCATCATCTTTCATCCTTATGGTAGGTGCAATGGGGTCAGGATATTGCATTCTTGTTTGCTTCTGCAAATAGTGTGATGTATGCATATGAATACTGTGCTTTCTCTCACAGAATAATATTAATTACTTACCATTAAAGTTCATCTGACGGAACAACTTTCACTCAAACTTCATGACTAGACATTTCCTCCCACCTTACCCTTCTGTCCTAAAAATGAGATCTTTACACAGTATGGCTATTTGTACAGAAAGAATGATTATATTAGGTTGCACAAGGGGATTTGATTTTTCTGAGAGGTACCTTCTCATCTATAAAGAGTATGTTCTGGATTGGGCTGTTCAGTTTCCTCATGAGATCAATTTTTGACATTTAGAACCTTAGGCTCCATTTCCATTCCAAGGAGTAAAGCCCCAGAGTTTAAATACTACTCATTCCTACTATTCAGCTTTCACCTAATATTACTAATATTAAAGGCAAGAGATTTTTCCTTTTGTCTCCTTGTCATCCAAAGGCCTTTTCAGGCAGTCAGAAAAAATGTGTTAAAGCTATAATTTTTATTTTCTTTTGTCATTTATTTCATTATGCCTTAGGCATATTGTTTTTCTTCAAGTTTACAGTGATACTCCTTGGAAAGCAATAGCTTGGAAAATTATCCAGATTACAGGAGGGACCATGTACATGGTAAAGTTTGGATGTGAGATTGCAATGAAGTTAGTTTGTTTCTTCTGGTTGAAGTTCCTTTCAAGACTGACATTGTCATAAAAGTTAGTCATGAAACTTATCACTCCAAGAATCACATTTTTGGGCAAGATTTCTAGCATGTTCTGATTTCAGGTATAACACCTGAAGAACATAGTCATACTTTCAGGTTGACCTGAAATAAATTAATAAATTAAAAAGAGGGTAGTCCCAGGCCATATGATAAGAGGATGACCTTGCAATAAGTAATTTGATTCAATATAGGATCTGGGTGACTGTCTCTGTCTTTTGTTGTCATGATGTGATTCCAGGAATGGGAGTTAAATGAGAGACAACAAAAATGCTTTGTTCCAGAAAAAAACTAAACTATCTTGCCAATATTATCTCAAAAACATAAGTAAAATCTTCTGTGTTGTAGCTTTACCTCAGATAAATCAAGTTGTCTCTCTGTTGCTTTTCTCTAGTTAATTCTTATCATTTTATTGCAAACACTGAGATAAGAGTTTTCTGCAGCAGCACACTTACCTTGACAAGAGCATGATATGTGCAAGGGAGAAGAGTTTCTACCTGGGTGGCCTTTCTTTATACTCCTTATTCTTTTATTTTAAATGAGTTTGTCACCCAATTGGGGAACAAAGTTAAGTCTAATCCAACAATGAATGATCAGTGCAAAATATATGTCTCTTACACACAGGCAGTTACATGAGAGTTTCAGTCCCTGGTGACAGTTATTTAGGAACTGACCTATTACAGGAGACAGGCAGTAAAACTTCATTTTCAAAACCCCCCAAACAACAAAACAACCCCAGCCCCCCCCCCCCACCCCCCCCCCCCCCCCCCCCCCCCCCCTCCTCTCCTCACCCGCGTTGTCTGTTCTCCCCGGCCTTCTCGTAGAGTGAGGAGAAG
>JANHGL010011023.1:0-45472 GCA_024611195.1 Ceyx melanurus | reverse complement strand
TTTAAAAAAAAAAAAAAACATAAACAAACCGCAAAACCAAAGGGGAATGGGGGAACGGAAAACATTTGTCAGAAAGACCCCTGGAAGGAGAAAGGGAGGACCTCCGGCGGCTGGTGGGGAGCGCGGGGTTGTGGCTCCACGCTCTCCTAGATTCACCCTCCTACCGAGGGAGGCAGACCTAGTCCTCGCCCCCGCGTTCTCTGTTTTTTGCAGTCGTAGTAAACACTCGTCCTTCAGCTTCGCCAGAAGGAAACAAAAACACTAACGCTTTCACTATTGTAGGAATTGTGAATGTCTATTTTCTTGAGCTTTGTGTGAAAATAAATCCACCTTCTTACGTAATGATTTGTCATCTTGAGTAATCACACGTGGACTGTCACAGATTGGACAGTTTGTTTTGTGTCTAGACTTAGCATTTGTGAAGGTAAAGCAGTGATTAGAGGAGTTGGATTCCTCTGTGTAAAGATTGTTTCGTGAGGTCGATGCTGTTTATTACAGCATAAACAACGAGAACCTGTTTTTTGATTCGTTTTGCTTTACAGGGCAGTCTCTTCTTTGTTGGAATGATGATGGCTCATGCTGACTTGTATGTGCTGGAAGATTTCTTCCAGATGGTTTACTGTAATTCTGTTGCTCTGGACTCAAAGACTGTGACTAATTGTTTCTGTGGATTAACTGCTCATGCATACATGTGTTAAATTTTAAGTTTAAATTGTCCTGGTTGTGTATATATATATGTTGAGGAAAAGGTCTGGGTTGTTTGGTTTTGTTGTTATGGTTGGTTTGTTTGTTTTAAATTCTGGTATGTTAGACCTACTCTCTGATGGTGCAAATATTTCTAAAAGTTGTGATGGATGGATACAAAAGACAAGCTATTTCTAAAAATATGTTACAGAGTGTTGGCATGGCTTTGGCAGGACAAACTCCTGCAGTGCCTCTATGATGGAACACAAGGAATAATGCTTGTTTTTTTAATGTGTTGGTGTCTGAGAATCTTTGGTCCACAAAAAAGTCATTTTGCTTTCTCTACAGATGTTACTCTGTGACCTCTGTATTTCCATCAGCAGGTCTGGATTTATTCTGTTAGATAATTTAGGAATTAATTCATGTGCATGTAATGGAATTAAGGAGAAAGTTTGTGTTTTTTTACATGTGTTTTCTAGTAAGCATGCCTCTAGTCTGGTTACCTGAAGGGGAATGAGTAGCTTAGACACTCTTCTGTTTTGCCTTTTATGACCTGAAAAGGTAATCGTGGTCAATAATTGAAAAGCAAAGGATTTTCCGAAGAGAGGTAAGCGACGTCGAAGTTGGAGCTGTGGCTAATTTTTGCATGACTAGTTATGTGAATTGAGGGTGGTGTAGATACTACAGCCTTTATGAACCATTTAGTAAGGGATTGCTTGGGAAAAGAAAACCTAGCAAAAAGCAGTGGAGAAGGTTGTGAATGAATCTTTCTATCATGAGAAATCCTGAATTCTATCATTATTCAATAGAATAAAATTCAACACATTTGCCTTAGCTTGGGTACTGACTTAGAAAACGAATGAGTTGTCATGTGCCTTTTATATCTTCCTTCAAAATTACAGCCTTTACCTCAAGCAGAATCAAAATGTACACAGTAGGAGTTAAACTGCAATCGTTAGGTGGCTTCCTTTCACAGGTCTTACTCAGGTCCTTATCTTCTGTTCTGTGGTAGTCTCACAGAGTGGATCTACATATTAATATTGAGATTAAGGAGACTAAGTAGTCCTCTCTTGCTCTAGCGATGCATGCATTATGACAATGTAAGCAAAGCATGCAGATAATAAAATTCTTAGTTACCTAAATTGGAACATCTGTTACCCCAAAGTGAAAGAAATCAATCTGAGCATCTCTTAATTCGAGGATAAAAGCAATACCTACGTGACTGACACATCAGAATTGCCATAGTCTCCCCAAACGTAGCAAGTCAGACATTTGTGCAGCAGTGGTGAATTTACTTGGAGAACTCACGCTGCCCAAATTACAAGCAGTTAAACTTTGTTCCTTCTGTTTGTACTGTGCAGGGGATGTTGTATGGTGTAGTGTGGTGTACTTACTGTAGGATAGAGAAAAGATGTGTAGGTGTGCAAGGAATGGGCAAAGACAATGGATTTGAATGTAAGGCATATCCATAGATTAGCAGTGCAGACTCTCCAGTTGCAGGGGTGACAATATACTACTGTTGAGACCTGATGCTGAAATTCAGCCTCCTACAGGGGCCATTATTCATGCTTTGTGTAAATTCATACTATACAAGACTTTAAAGCAATTGGATAATGCTAAATTACCTCAAGTCATCTGTAGAAACTGACACAGATAGCAAATCTTTTATGCTTCAGGCATATGGAAGTGGTTTGTGATGCAAACATACTATCTAAAGTGGAAGTACAGCATTGCTTCTGTGAGCTCCTGTCTGTGTACCTTGATTACATCTCTGTATACTGCAAATGCCAGAAGTTTTACATGGCTTCAAAAACTAGGTACAGAGAACCTCATGAAAGAAAAATCCATTAAGGCTGTAGACAAAGTGCCTTATATGAGACTGCTGGGAATTGGGAGAGGACATTGCCAACTGCCTTAAACATCTCGTTTCCTTTTTTTTTTTTCCCCCCTTTTTTCCCCACTAGGGCACTACTGGGTTATGTGGACCTTGGAATTTAAGGCAGTATGCTTTCTACTAGGGTACATTTGTATTTTTCTCTCCCTTTCATGTTTCAATTGGACCCTTCAGTTGTTTACTGCCAACATAACTGGGTTCACAATGATTTAATTCTGCTCAGGTCCTTGTGTCTGCATGGGTCCTGAATCCTTCCAGGAAAGGACTTTAGTGTTCTTTGAGGTAGTCTTAAGGAAGTCTTACAAAGCTTTTTAAGTGTAAGGATTCATTATTGCTGTAAATGAGGAACATGTGCTTACTTCACTGGTCAGATTTGTATGAATGCAGTTACACCAGGTAGGTATAGGGCAGAATGAGTTGTGTTGATTTTCCAGTTTATCCAGTAGACCCACAGAAGGGAGGAAACTCATGGGTCAGTAAAGGAGGGCTAAATTAGAGGTTAGCATATTCAAGTGTCTAGACAGCAAATACAGACATACTGCAAAAGTCAGTCTGTCAGGGAGTGGAGAGGCTAGATTAAAAAGCCATTTCAAAGGCATGTTGCCTGGATGGGGTAATCATGTGCTCAGACTTTTTCAGTACATAAGCATAAGCTGAGTGAGGGAAGAGATCAAAAAAGGACACAAAGATTGACACAGATTCTGTAGCAGCTTAGCCTGGAATGGAACTTGATAAATTATAAATAGATATTTGTTCTCACTTGTGTTTCCCAGAAATGGCCACAGACACATCTGTTTTTTACTATCCATTCTGTAATATTTGAATGTCTTGCAGAAATATTACATCCATCCTGCTGCTGTAGAGATGTTGTCACATAGTTCTCCCAGTCAGAGTTCATTCTTGCTCTTGGGCACGTAAACTAGTCTTCAGGAATCTGTGCTCTAGTCTGGTGAAATATATGGAGCTCACTTAATCCGTTAGATTGGATGCTTTTAGGACAGTGTTGAGAGACATTCCAGTGCAGGATGCTGGACAGAAACAGAGGAGCTGACTCAAATCCCAGTCTAATTGCCTGGTTGCACCCCATCTCTCTCCTTACAAAGCCACAGGGCTTGCTGTCAGCTGACTGGCTCAGTTGTGTTTTCATCCCCTTTAGGCACAGTGTGTCACACATGTTCAGTGTTATGAATAACTATGTTTGAAGGAAGTTCCAGGAATGAACCCACATGCAGTGTTAGAGTCTGTAGCACGGCTGAACTTTCTTTTCATCTTTCCCAAGAACATGTCATGGTTTGTTGTGACTGTTGTGTATTGTGTTATTTCTTTTTCAGTGTATTTTGTCTCACTACATAGATGTTAGTTTTGGGGTGGGGTTAAATGTGATAGGATGCATTCATACAGTATTTTGCAGGTAGAGGTGCTGTGGTGGCCATTCTTCAAAACAACTGGAAGCTCTATGTGAATAGTGGTGTAGTGCTCAGCCTGAGCTGTTGTACCCTACCTCGTATGCTGTCTTTAATATTAAACAGCCAAAGTGAGCTTTCATCTGAAAACTGCAAAATACTGTGTGTGTGTAGTGTCTCTTATTCCTGCCAGGGAAGGAGTTGATTTGCCTACTGCAAGAGTATCTGATGTAGGGGCCTCTGAACTGATCCTTGAACAAGATAAAGTTTATTAATTACTCTACCAAAGATTCCAAGATAAAGGATGTAAATTAGGTCAGGTAGGCCATTTGTGGAAGGAGCAAGTCCCAGGTGATCTGATGCACTGCAACACGCGCTGCTGATGTCCTGCATCCACGAGTCCATCTCCAGGCATGCCACGTTGTGCTGCTCAGTACGAGATGCATGGTTTGCTGTGGCCAGACCCTTCTTTGACAAGACTGAAAGGGAAAATCCCTGGAAAAAACTGAATATTGTCAGCTCCCAGTACCAGCTGCTGGGTATTTTGTATTGGCAAGCTTAGAAGTGGCCAGTCTTTTGCAGTCATAATTGGGCAGTAGACTTCACTGAAATTAGAAAGAATGGTGGCAGTTAGCTCTTGGCTTTCTTTGTGCCTTTTTCTCTATCATTCTTACCTATTAAAGACAATGCCATAGTCTGTTGTTCTGATAAAATTGTTTGTTTTTTTTTACAGAATATGATCAATAGGTGTGGCTTATATCTACAAAATAAATAGCAAGCAAAACTGACAACCTAGATGTATGGCATGCCATTAGAAATACAACTCAGGAAAGCTTAGGATGCCTTGTATATCAGGTGGATATTTGTGAGACTTCTGAAACCAGGGGAATGAGATTTTGTTGATTTTACAAGATCTGAAGGTGCAGTAGTGTGTAGCTTTGGTGAGCCAGGGAGGTGAGAGCAGATTGAGCAATAAGGACAAGTGGGGGTAAAGCACAGCTGGTTTTCATTCTGAGCCGGTATTTTCAGTTGAAAAGACATATATATAGAAACAATATTTAGAAACCATTTTAAGCATATCATTGTAGAAATTAATAGTTCAGTAACTTGATTCCCAAATAGTATAAAGTTAATTTTATTCATGTTTGAGATGCTGCCTATATAGGGCATGTGGAAGGGGACACAGCAGTCTGTCAAGCATTTATATTTTGTGATGTGTGTTTGTATTTGCAGCACCGATCCATTGCTACAGACATCCCCAACAAAGTGCTGCTGAACTTGCTTCTTTTTTTTTTTTCTTCATGTCAGCGTTTGACATATTTACTTTAATGTCTGCTTATCAATGTTATCTTTATTTCTAGGGCTTCATGCTTACTTACCTCAGTGCTTCTTTGTGCAAAACTCTAATTTTCCAAGAAGCCAAGCGCTATGATACCTAATGATTTTGCTGGAAAAAAAGATTAATCTAGGAATTTCAGCTTTAAATAATTAAAATAAAATTAAGTTAAATAGCTGATATTTATCATATTTAGAAGTATTTCTAAATGTTGATGTCTCTAGTCCCCCATCTCTAGTTAATGTTATATATGTGTGATCTAAACAACTTTTGTGCTGTTTAGAGAAAAAAAGGTAATTTAACATCAGGTTGCTTCAAAATATATGAAATTGGGCATCTCAAAAATTGAAGCACAATAAAAGCTTTTTCACTCTTAAATGTATATGCTATATGAACATGTACATATATGTGTGCGTAGAAGAAAGATTTTAACTGTGCTGTTGCATAGCAGCATTGGCCCCTAGCAGAAAAGAAGGGGAAAAAACCTCTTGTGATCATGGTAATGATCAACAAATGTCTTGTACAGCCTTATGAAATATCTTTTTATGTCCCAGCTTGTCTCTCCCTTTTTCTTAGCTTTTTTCAGACGTCATTCACCGGCCTGATGTATTTGGACAGAAAGTGAGATTCCAATTGCGCTTGCTCCAACACCCACATGGTTCTCGTTTCAAGGCACTGAGAAATACTGCAGAGTGAACTCTGGTTTGTATTTCTGAGCCTTGTGGCAGTTACTGCAATTTCCATCTGTTGCTGATGCATGTTAGCGGGAAAAGCAAAGCTGGGGATGTACTTGCTGGCAGTTAGTAAAAATCCTGACAGAGAACTTTGAACATAATCGCATTAAAATCAGCTACTTAATTGCTTACGTTCTTATGAGAGCATTTCTACATGATGTGCACTTGATATTTTATGTATAATGGCTCTGCTTTGAAGTTGAGGGGTGGGGAGGAAGGATTCCAAGGTGAACCAGAATTTATTAATGCTGAAGGAATAATCTGCTCTTAGGAGTGCGAAACATGACCTTTTGAGAGTTTTGATCTGCTGTTCAGTGTCTTCACACTTAACATAAACACACACATACAACCTGAATCTGTGTGTTTCCCTATTCCTTCTCTCCATCCTCCAAAAAGAAACTTAAAAACTACTTTATCCTTCTTTAATATACCAAATTGAAATATATCAAGCACTTTTTTAAACTCTGAATTGACTTCTGTTCTATGTTCAAATTCAAGAAATTTAAAAGGCATAAATAAATTATGCAATTTCTTGCTTTTAAGTACATTGCAGAAAATCAACAGGAAATAATTTCACACTTAATTTGAAGGGTGAATCCAACTGATGGTGGAGTTTTTTTGAGCAACCAAAAAAGGCTTGAGTTTTTTTAGCAATTTTGATTTTTAACTCCTGTATATCATGTTTATTCTGTCACAAGCAACATCTTCTAATTGTTAATCAAAATTATGTGAGTACCATAGTCAAATATTTAACCTGTAGTCAGTTTGAAGGCATTGGGTTTTACATTTTTGTATAGATTTGTGGTAATGAGATGGAGCAGTTGAAAGCAGATGAGAAGAGTACATGATCAAACTGAATTTTCGGTTGATCTTAAAATATGGGGAGGAAAAAAGTATTCCTTCGTGGCTGGAAGTAGCTCTGCAGGGGACAAGGTCAAGGTTGCGGAGCTGCAACTGCACAGCCAGCAGCACAGCCAAAGCCCACCGTCCAGGAGTCCAGAAGTCACGATTGTCTTGAGACCACCGTTGGCTCTCTTCCCTCCCCTTCAGGGTCACAGCTGGTCTGGGAGCTAGCATTTCTGTTGAGGAAGCATCTTTTCTTCTTCCCAGGATCTTAGGGCAGAGCAGCTGGTCCCCAGTGGTCCTTACAGTCTGCTGAGGCCTGTGTGACTGATGTGGCTGGCCTGCAGCAGGCGCAGACCTTGCTGGGCAGGGGCTGGGGCCAGGCGGCGATGGCGGATGTGGCCTTGGTGTGGAAACCCCTCTCTTGCCTGGTTTCTGGATTGCTGTGTGTTTTGTCCTCCTTGCATTGCCTGCACTTCCTCCTTTGCTGTTTCTATGTGCTGGTGAACACTGGAAGAATAATTTTCTTTGTTACTTAGTAACTCCGAATCTTATATGAGAGAAACTTTAACATTTCCAGGAAGTCATACGTACTTCTTTTTAAAACATTAATAATGAGTGTGTCTTTGTTTTCTCCTTCTCTAATTGGCACTTTCCATTCTAATAAACCAACACCCACAAACTATGCAGCCACATGATCTTTTCAGTTAATACAAATCGTCATTTCCAGTCCAATAGACTCAGTTAATTGTGCAAACCTGCAACACACCCATTAAGTGGCTATCTAGTTTGTTATGCAATGATGAATCACGAAGGAAATGCGGAGTGCAATTAAATATGGTGATGCAAAGATAGTAGTATGAAGCTAAAATCAAAGAATAAATGATAATAATCTGTATTATATGTTTGGTTTTGCATGTTGTTTTCAGAAATTACTTAAGTGTTATCTGGCTGCTGCACACATGCCTGGCCTATGTTTTGACAAGTTAAAAAAATGACCTGAAAACAAGCTGAACTAAGTCTTTTTCCCCAAAAGATTATTCCGGCAGCAAAGGTGTATGGTTCCATTTCAGACTTAGCATGCAGGCACATTCTAATTCTCATCTGATCTCCCAGGCTTTCTGGTCTTGCTGGAAGCAGTGGTTTTAAAGTAAAGCTATCCTCAAGTTTCTGCTGTGAAATAATTTCATGTAGTAGAGGCCTGATTTCCAAATTACTTTAGTATCCCTTCACTCTAGCAGGGAAGGATGCTCTCTGTATATTGATGGAGAGCTTTGAGCTTCTTCAGAGGACAAGTTTTCTGGTGATGGGTTAATGATTTGCTTTGATTCCTCTTTTCTCTTTTTGTAACTTTGAAAATGAGCTTTGTATACAGCAATGTACACATGAAGCGGGGAGGAGAGTTGCACAGTACTTTGCAAATACGTTATTTTGCCCTTTCCAAAGTTGCTTTCTATATATGAGAGCATTTGTCTGTTTATTTGCTTGTCTTCCTCATACAACAAGCTTTGGTGATAGCTTCTTGCAAGTTACTGGTAAACACATTAAGAACTGTATTTCTTGTCTGTCAGATGGTATTGTATTCCACTACAGCAGCTGACAGCAGCATGGTCTCCCAAAGTTAGCTGACTGGCTCCCAAAAGACAGCCAGCATTTCAATGGAAAAGAAAGATAAATATATTTAATGGAAGTTAACATCCATTCAGGATCTTGTGAGTGTGCATGAATATCAAGACAATGCATAAACTGAAGTTATGAATTTTAATCTTCTGGTTGTCTTATGTGTCCAATTAAACCCAAGAGATTCGTGCGTGGAAATAAAAATAACATGAGAAAAGTTACAAGGGGTCAGACCAACAGTCCATCTAGGCCAGTAACTGGACTGCTGTGGAGGCAATAGGAAAGGCTACTTTGGGGAAAGCTTGCAAGCTAGAAAGTTTTTTGGTCCAGTCTTCTGCACTCCTCCAGGAGCCACAGCTGTTGTAGCTGGGTTACACAGGCAGGTTATTCCTGCCTGGTCCTGTAACTTCTGGTTGCAGATCAGTTTTCCATGTGCTTATCTGGTTCCATTTTGAACTACTGTGCTTTTCTGTCTTCATAACCACTGGTGTTAACAGGCTCTTGGATTTTCTCGCTCCCATTGTGAATAACTGTTTTCTTTTAAATGCTTTAATCCAACTTGCTGCTAGCTTCCACAGGAACCCGCCACTTCTAAAATGACAAGGACTAGCAAATAACTACATGTGGTGAGAGCTGCATGTTGAGTTTGTTTACTGCCTTGATGGGTTTTGTTAACCTGAATCATAATCCTTCCGGTCTCCCGCATCCTTCGCTCCTCCAGAAAGAAATTCCACCCCTGTCAGTCTCTCCTCGTGAATTCCTGTCCTTCGCATCATTGTAGTTGCCCAACTCTCTGCATCACCCCTGGTGCAGAGACCAGAGCCATGCATGAGACAGATGCTCTGGCTGTATGCTTTTACCTTTTGTTGTCTCTAGGTGACAGCTGCCCCTGTTGAGCTGTCAGTTGTAGAGGGCACAACTTAACTGTCTCTTCTGAGCCATAACTGTCAGTTCTGGGTTCAGCATTGCATAGGCCTGGCTTATGATGATTTTCTCAGATGCATTAACTTGTGTTTTCTGCACTGAAATTCTACTGCTTCTTAAAGCAAGTAGAGGACATAGGAGTTACTTTCACTGCAGTGTACAGGTAATGACTTTGAAATGTTACTATAGTTCCAATCAGGTTGATGTAGTTCAATAGTTTTGATGTACTTGCAGTTTTCCTTTTACAGTAATTTCTGTAAGAAATAGCAACAGCCATTGCTTGTTTGTGATTATTCTGTTACTGGCTGGAGGAAAGGAAGATTAATTTATTTACTTTTTTATTCAACTCCTTTAAGCATTTTTAGTATAAGAAGAGATTGCTGAGGAACAAAAGGGTATGCTTTTGTGTTAGTGAGAGCCACCAGCTAACTACTTTGAAGTGAAGTAGGTTAGGTTGCTGTTACATCTGCTGGGGTGGGGGGTACCACTTCTACTCGAGTCCTAAGTGAGAACACAGCTCAATGCAGCAGTTGTTTTCAGACTTTTTAGTTTTCCTTCCGGTCATTTTTCTTGGAGTTGTTGGAGAGCATGCATTACATTTTAAGGCATGGAGGTTCTCAAATCAGTCTGTAGCATGAGTTGGTTACAGGTTATTTTAAAGCAAACACACAGTGTAAGGAACAGGTGACTTCAAGCAGCCTAAGATCCCGTAAAGTCACCAGCAGAGGTGCCCCTTCAGGGAAGGGTTAGCTCATAGTGGCTCTGAAGGGCTTGTCCAGCATGCCATGTTTCTTGCACGTCCGAGGAAGGAGGAGGATGACGGCCTGGAGCAGGTAGACACCCATCATCCTATCATCTGTGACATGTTACTAGAGCTGAAGGCTGACTCCCTAACGGACAGTGAACAGAAGGTGAAGGTTCCTCTGCCCCATTTCTAATGTGTTTTAATTCCATGTTTGCTAGTGGGTTCTGTTGGAGGTAGTACACAGGAATGGAATTGATTAAGGTGGTGTGCTTTGTTTTTCATAATATGTGTTTGGTGTAAAAATTTACACTAGACCATTGGAGCACATTACCTGTGGTGATAAATGGTTCTTGAGTATGCAGCCCCACCACTTGGTGCTTGAGGAGAATGATACTGGCAAATTTCTCAGGGATAGTGCTTTCCCTAGCTGTTTGCTTGCTGAGGAATTGCTGCGCAATACCTGGCAAACTTCCTAATGCCCTTCATTACGCGCTTTCAAATTGCTATGGATAGTAGGATAAATTTGATTTAGCCTAGATAAGAGAGATTATTTTGAGCTTTCTCTTTTTCCTTTTCGAGGTTGCATGAATAGCCAGTCTCCATCTGGATCTGTAAGGCTGGTTGGTCTGTCATTCACTTCAGCACCAGGTGGCTGGGCCAGAATAGGGTAGCAGGGCTTTGTATCTCACCTCAAGGCTTCAGGGTGGCTGTATTCTCCAAGGTATTTTTGCCAAATGGTGTTTTCAAAGGCCACTTTACTCCTTTTGAAAATGGAGATCCCTAAGAATATTCTATTCCATAAAAGTTAGGTCAAGTGTATTTAATAGTTTGAATTTACAGTTTGGGGAAATTATTTAAACTGTACCATTGCTATCCGTACATTGAGAGAAACAGGAGTGGCTTGGTTGTACCTCAGATTCTGGTAGCTGGTGTTGATTTAGTAAAGAATATGTCAACCATGTTATTTGGCAAGCAAGTGAATAGGAGGAAATGTCACGAGAGCCATTATTTCTCCGTGCCAAAGTGAAAGGGTTGGCTTGATGATTTGTCCTGATTAGCTGAGTAACCCTGAGTCATCTGAAGTAAGATTTGACAGCTGAAGTCAGATTTAAGGTAGCTGGGATATCCCAGTCTGTAATCTTTGTTGTTGTTGTTGAAAAGTTGAGATCCTTTTTTGCCTTGGGTGGGGAAGCAGTCTGACAGCATTTTCTATATGTCACTGTGAATTCACCTGGAATTCCTTCGGGGGTGGCTGAAATCCCAGGATTTTTATTGTAGCATATGACATGATGAAGGTGAGAAGGGTGAGCAAAAGGAAAAAGGAGGCAAGCACAAGTCAGATGACAGAAGAGGTTTGAGAAGATGTCACTATGAAAGATGGGCAAACTAAAGGAGGAAACGGTGAAAGCTCAGAGGGGTTTTGCAATCTCTGTCCCTGGAAGGTTTTGAAGACCAGACTGAATCAAGCCCTGAGAAAGCTGTTCTGACCTAATGGCTGATGATCCTGCCTGGTGAAGGAGGTTAGACTAGAGACCTCTTCAGGTCTCTCCCACCCTAAATTGTCATACAATCCAATTTGTACTAAGCACAGGAAAACAGAAGGCTTTAGGAATGCCTTGCCTTTGTCCAGCTTGCTTGAATTTATTTTTTCCAGATGACCCTGCCCAGAATATATGTGCTTTGTTTCCTTTCTCTATACTTAAAAACAACATAGTGATTACCTTATAAAACATTCCCTTCCAAAAATCCTAGACTGAGGAATTTCACGTATTTGTGAAAGTTTGTTTTGTTTCTGTTTGGTTATTTTGTTGTTGTTGTTTTGTTGGGGTTTTTTTTGTTTTTTTTTGTTTTTTTTTGTGGTGAATAAAACCCTCTTACCATTGCAGAGTCATCTTCCCCAATAAGGAGTGAAAGACAGAAACTCCTGAAAAAATAAACTAAACTGCTGTGCTTAAAGCCAATGATCTTCACTAACTACCAGCCCCAGCTTCTGATATATGTCCCAGGAATTTGTTTGAACACTTAAATATTTTATTTTTTTTTCAGTCATCTAGCTGTGGCATAGCTAGAGAAATGTTTATAAACCTGAAGTTTCAGGATTCTCTGCCTGAAAGTAAGTCAGTGCACAGAATCTAGATTCTGCATGTGTGGAAGCCTACAGAATCTTGCTTGGACCAAATAGTAAGAAAGAAGTACATTGCTCACTTTACTGTTCCTTGAGATTGAGTCAGGAGGGGTGAAACAGAGCGAGCAGTTGTCCAAAGGTGAGGATGCTGCTGCACCCCTCCCCGAGACAGACTGGAGGCACTTGACACTGCAGCTTCTGTCCCTGGGGACTCTCGGGAGACTGAAGACTTGCAAAGGCAGCCTGACATCAGACTCGGAGTTGGGAGAGACTGTACTAATTGCACTTACTGTGGAACAGTGTGTTAAGCATGCTCAGCTGGAAAGAGAAATAAAAGGCTGTATATGAAATTGTCTTTACTAAGATGTTAAAATATCTGAAATGCATTCTGGCTATGTGGGAGGGAAAAGGTTAAGCAAAGGTACTGCAGGTAGTGTCACAGTTACAGCCTCACCTGGGCCTCTGGCCAACAAAGCCAGTATTTCAGGTTGGATAGGATTCAGAAGAGGCTAGCCCTCCCCTTAAGTGTATGCCAGCTCAGGCTTCTGTCTCTGAAGAAACTAGACTGGAAAGCAGGAACGAGAGAAACCTTGAGCCTGAGAGTCACCCTCAGTGCTTCTTTTCTGTGGAAACAGGGAAAATGCAATTGTGCTTCATCTGTGTATAACTAAGCAAGAAAGATCAAGCCACGTGCATTGGTCAAAGCTGATATACACTTGGTTTAGGTGGGTCCCAGGGCACTGCCAGTCTTCTGAGGACCGTTGCTGGCAACTAGGAGCTGTCAGTTCACAGAATCACAGAATTGTCACAGTGGAAAAGACCTCTAAGATCACTGGGTAAAAAAAAAAAAAACCAACAAAAAAAGAGACAACAAAACCCAGCTAAACTAAAAAATCCCTAAACACCAAAACACACCTCACCAGCCCACTAGAGCATGCCCTGAAGTGCCTCATCTACATGTTTATTGAACGCCTCCAGGGATGGTGACTCTGCCACCTCCCTTCCCAGCCAGTTCCAGTGTCTGATTACTCTCTCAGTGAATAAATTCTTCTCAATATCTAGTCTAAGCCTCTCCTGGTGCAACTTCAGGCCATTTCCTCTAATCCTGACATTATTTTCTTGAGAGAAGAGGCCAGCACCCCACCTCACTGCAACCTCCTTTCAGGTAGTTGTGGAGAGTGATAAGGTCTCCTCTCAGCCTCCTCTTCCCCAGACTGAACAATCCCAGTTCATTCAGCCTCTCCTCCCAGGACTTGTTTTCCAGACCCTTCACCAGCTTGATTGTCTTCCTCTGAACTTGCTCCAGTTGTATCAGAGGGGACAGGTCCACAGGTGCTTTGTGTTGGTCAGCAAGGCTGAGCAGTCTGGCTGCAATCCTTCACAAGAGATGGATGAGTCCAGCCCCACAAAGATTACCTGAGACTAGCAATTCTTACTTTTATTTGGGTAGGATCTTGCAGCACTGTGTATTTACATCACCATTGTAACTGGCCGGTAGAGTTCCTAGAGAAATTTGCTTCAGAACAGGTAAGCTCTGATGGACAGAAGGGCAGCTCTCAGCCATATTCACCCTCAACCTGTATTTTACATGCAGTTGAGAGGGGCTGTTATCTTAACCAACATCAGTGACTTTCTTAAGCACTGTTTCTTCCACCTGTGATCAATACTGTTTCACCAGTGGTCCCCTCCTGTGGTCTGCTAAAGCATTACATTTCCACAGTTGTAAAATGACTAGCTCGGACCTTGCAAATGTTACGGAGTGGGAGCTGGACCTTTAAGAGGCTCTGGTATAAGTTTTGGTGATTTTTCCACATCAGAGAGAGGCACTGGAGTCAGGAGGATCACTTAGAGATCAGTGGGCATTGTTGACCTTTTTGACCCAAAGTGACAGGGCACTGCAAAAAAGGAAGCTTGATAAGCAGGTTAGATGTTTCTCTGTGAGAAAGCTTTCCAGCTGTAGGGTGCTTCTTTTTTTTTTTCTTTTTTCTTTTTTCTTTTATTGGAGAAAGGACCTCTTTCCGTGTTTATATGGCAACTGCCAATCAGAGGAAAAGGGGAAAAAAAAAAGCATTTATGGCTGATTCCTCTGCTTGGAACGATGAGAGGCAAAGCTGGACTACTTACTGAGCCACCAGTGGTTCTGGGTACAAACCCTTTCTACTTATTACCGATCAAAGAGACTAAGGGAATGGAGAAATACTATAAGGCATAGTCAGTGTGAGGTTAGTATGTCATCTGTTGTTTTGTTGAAAGTTGACAAGGCAAGGTATACTTCTAATATTTGCCTTCAACTCTTTCTAAAATGTTTTCATGCCCATCAAGGACCATTAGTGCAAAAGTCCTGAGCTCTTATTTTTATGAAGCTGATATGCTGCCAGGGTGATCTTTCTAGGTCCCTTCCAACCCTTAACATTCTATGACAACTCTCTGCATCCTTAAGGTTAAGAAAATGGAAGTCCACCAAGCTGCTGCTGCGGAAGAGAAATAGCTTTACATAAATACAAAGCAAAAATTGGAGATGATCAGTCTCCAGTGATTGAGAGCCTTGAGTTCTCAGAGCCTTCTGTCTGTCTGAAGTGGGGGGTGATGTATATGGCCCAGTGTGTACTGATCAGAGGGGAATTCAGTATTCAACTGATTGCCCTTTTCCCTTTTAAGTCTGCTCCCACAGCCTTGTCATCAATTCCAGGTATCAGTCAGGGCTGTGTGGAAACAGCAGCTTCACTTGGTGACTCAGAGTATCAGGAACCACTTATGTATCAAACAGATGTCACTGCCTGTCTTCAAAGAGCACAGGTAGTTTGTGAGGGTACTTTATTCAGCAGTGTGTGGGGCCCCTGAGATTTTTACCCATTAGTATTTTTTCTTTTTTTTAATTTATTTACCATTCCAACATAACTGCTTAAACTGTAGAGGCTAGAGAAGCATTAACCCAGGTGTGCTGTCCAAATACACACAAATTCCCAGCTGCATCTATAACATCAGATTATTTTTTTTAATTAAGCATGCTAATTCCTTTCCACCTCAGGTTTAAGAGATCTGGGCTTGTGTTGCTGAGAAGGTAACTCTGGGCTCACTGGAGCTGCCAGGTGAAACAGTGCAACTTGGCTTGTATCCTGGCCTTGCCAGCTTTCAAGTAATTAGACTTAAGTAAATACATGCTTATGTCAGAATTTGGTAAGTACCAAGGTGTTCTGTGTGGCATTTTTTTATGAAAGCTGTTTGCAATTTTGAGTGATTTTTTTTTTTAGTAATTAGAAGTTAAAATTTCTTGATGTGTTGTATAGAAAAGAGGTGTGTTCTTGGGACCAGAAAAGACTTGTCTGGTTTTGTCAGACTAACCATGACCTGGAGCAGTAAAAGGATGATGCTCCATATCAAAGTGTAAGGGGGAAGTCACTGGCCATCTACAACATACCTTAAATTCCTGCATTCAGATTACAGCTGGGGCTGGATGGGAAGAATAATTGAGGATGTGAAAGCAAAAAGCTAAGGATAGAATTATCAGTTACTTTCTAACATTTGTGTTTTTGAAGCAGTGGTAGAAGCAGCTTCAGCTTCTGCTTTCATAGTAAAGGTTCTAAATATCCTTGAGGAAATGGCATTTCAATTCTTTACTAGATTCTTGCATGAAGTAATGCATTTCCCATTTCTGCTTTCATTGTCCTATGCATCTTCAGTGAATAATTACAAAGCAGTGTATATGAATCTGATTAGTATAAGTATTAGTATTATTGGTGTGTGCTGGTGCAAGAGAGCAGCTCTAGTTCCTAGACATGGAGATGATGGACATTCCCTCTGCAGCGTGTCCAGGGTGTCCAGGTACATTATGGCATCACAAACTGTAATGGGAAATCCTTACAAAATACCAGCAGCTACCATGGATTTGTGAGGAAACAAGGGAGTTCACTTCGCAAAGAATCATCTGTTTGAATTGCAGATCACATAGCCAAGGGCTTTGCTTGCCTTGATGGTACACTTCATCTTTGCTGTTCTGATTTTTTTCATAAGCTCCTTCCACAGTTACCTTGCATAAAATTGCCTGCTGGGAGTGTTGTGGGCTGACTGCAGTTTCATTTTTTTCTTGTTGTCTTAGTGATCCATGCAAAGCAGTACAACATCAGTAAAACAGTAAGCGTGGTAGAGTAAACCCTTGCTTTTCTGTTTTCTGTAAAGAGGAAGCTTTATTGAATTTATTGATATTTTAATAGCTATAAATTATTATATATGTCCATTGATATCTACTATCTGTAGTGATTGAGACAAATGCCAACTTGAAGAGTGCTGCACTGGCAGGAAGTAAACATCTATTCTAGCCCACACTCTTTGGAGATATTAACTCTCATGCTTAAGGCCTGAATCAGTTCTAACTTTATTAAACAAACCAACCAAAGCTCCATACCCAACAGAATCATAGAATAATAATCGTTGGAAAGGTCCTTCTAGATCACCGAGTCCAACCATAACTACAACAACAACAAACCTAAATATCCACCCATTCGAAAAACACAAATGTCCCCTCCATGCCTGTCCTGAAGCACCAGGTCAGCTCAGCTGTTAAATACCTCCAGGGATGGTGACTCCACCCCCTCCCTGGGCAGCCTGTTCCACTGCCTCACCATTCTCTCTGTAAAGAATTTCTTCCCAATATCTGATCTAAACCTCCACTGCTGCAACTTCAATCCATTCCCACTGGTTCTGTCATTAGTTAATAGTGATCTCACTTTTTTCACACCTTACCAGTGATACATTTGTCTAAACATTGTCTACAATTACAGAGGGAAAACCTGCTTTATATTTCTTTAAATTATTAATGTGGCTTAACTGTAGCATACGCCTTGCCTTTCTAGACACTGGTAGATTTCTCTAGACTGTGTTTAATGCTTTTTTAAAGGGAATTAGAAGCTTTTTAAAGTTTTTATAGGCAATTCTAGCAGACGACAATTTAGTTAATGTTTAGGCTTGAAAAATATCTAGACATTTTGAGTAGGCCTGGTGTTAATCTACAGTTCCAAGGCTCAATAGTTTTTCAAGTTCACCTTTGGACAGAAGGACTGACAAAGCCAGTGAAGACTGCATAATTAGAAAAGTGTTGTTTGTAATCCAATAAATTTAATGAGTTCTCTTGATGCAGAAAACCTACAGGAAGTGTAAGACTAGACTGCTTAACTTAGACTCTCGATGTGTCTTCAGGTCAAGGTTAGCTGGATAAAGATGCAATGCAGAAATGCATCTAGTTTAATGGATAGATGTATGTAAATAGTGAGGAGCACGGATCATGGGGCTCTAGTTGATTGAGACACACATGGATGTGTCATTGATGGGATGTAGTAAGGATGTACCCAGCACCACAAATGTGCTCATACGATGTACCCCGTTTGGGAAATACTGGCTTGGAGTAGAAGAGGAGGAGGGTTACACAAAGCTGTAACAGATGCCAAGTATCTTTTGTTCATGACTCACAAAGGCAGTGACAGCTTGTACTTACTGCTCCCTGACTAATGCAAGGGTTATTCATAAGTGCTCAAAGAATATTGGAGGTTACTAGTTCAGAATTTTTACACATTGCATCATTTTGTGGCAATGACTGAGTCATTGGGTCAGTTTATTTAACAAGTAAGCAATGGTGAGGGAATTGTATACCTGCATTGGCTCAGCTGACAGTACAGTTTGCTCCCTTTCCTAATTACTTCTTGATAAGATTTATTTCCTTTCCTGGAAGCAGAGAAAGCACAGCAGTACCTGCAGGCAGTCTGAGTCTTAAACCGAAAACCCATTGGTTGGGGATGTGTGTGAAATCCATTATTTTATGAAATCCCTTTTTATGTGGCTTTGTGTGCAAGAAGCAGTATATGTTATCTGCAAAGCAACAAATGGTAGGCTGCATGAAAAAAGCCCAGCCTTTAAGAATTGGTCTTTTAGGTGTTAGACATGCGCTGATGTACATCTGTCCCTAAATAACAGGTTTTCTGAAATGCGGAATAGGCATAGCAATGCCCAGCAAAGACAAATGGTCAAAGGCAGTTCTAGTGTCTTATTTTCCCACTAGCATCAGGAATAGAATGTTGCCTGAAGTAGCATGGAACACTTGATTATCTATATATATTATAATGATTATCTAGTTATACACTTGCTAAGAGATAGGAGTCTTGTATGGGAAGGCATGCCTGAGAAAGTAGAATGATCCTACACTCCTCCAAATATTTCAATGTGTAAGAATATTAACTTTTTTTTTTTTTTGTATATTCTAGTTAGCTACCAGTTCTCAGTACAATGAAACACAGTGTTTACAGATTTTCAGTAAGACTTCGAAATAAGTAGTATATAAGGCAGATTGTTTTTATTTTTTACCTTGGGCAGAACTCTTTATGTAGAATATAGGCCACAAGTTGTGTGGGTTTGTCCCGCAACCCCATATAAGTGACAGCAGATTCTAGGAGTAGTTAAGATCTCATTAATAGGATTCTAATTCTTTTTTTTCCGAAGGTTGCCTTTGATGATCCTACTAGTGCTGATGAAAGGTGGTAGATCTCAAGGGTTCAAGACTCAGGAGACACAGATGTCTTCTATTTGCCAGAATGTGTTAAATCATGATGGATACTTCCCTGCTTTTAGTTTCACCAATACATAATTGAGTTTGATCTGAGCACAAAAAAAATACTGCAGACGGAAGACATTTTTACAGCATTTTTATGTAAATTACTTTGTGTGTTTCTCTAGGTTACAGTGAAGACATGTCTCAGATAACTATAGTTCCAACTATAGTTTGGAACCTTCTGGAGTGGGGGAATATAATGTCATGTAGTGGAATTTTCTTTCTAAAAGGGTTCTTGCTAATCAGCTGGAATAGATTTAACTGGTACAGTCTTTTCAGTCAGGAGTCATGAGGCTCTGGACGCTTGCAGCAGAAAGCTGCCATCTGGAAGGATTTGCAAATAGATCACCATGGATCTACCTGAAGGAGTAATGCCAGTGGAGATAGGCCTTTGTGAAAAGAGAGGGTACGGAGAAGATTGACAATCTGGGCTATGTCTGTGGTGAAAGATCAGGCAAAATACACTTCCTGCGGAAGGAATATGGCATTAGAACTACTTTAGCGTGGATTAGAGGAAGTGATCTGCTTTGAATTGATGCTGCCAAGATGTTATTAAGGAGCTGAAAGATCATGAGCATTTTAGAAACCTTATCTACTCTTCTTGCCCCAGGACTCATTATGCCTTTTGTTATCTGCACATTATCTGAAGAAGTCAAATTCACTGAACTTATTCACTTGCAGTTCCTCAGCTTTACAAGGTGAGTTAGTAAACTATGTTCCCTGCCTGATTTTAGCTCTTGTCAAGTACAGGATCCTTCTCCTGATGTAGAGAAAGAAGCTGTTAAACTGGAGCCCAAGGCACCGCCGATGCATGTACATAGCTCTCTTGCATTCTGAAATCTCTGAGCCCAACCAGTGTGCTCCTGGTGCAGTCTGCTGACCCTATCTAGGTCTTCTGGTCAAAAAGACTTTTGTTAAAAAAAAGTATTTTGATTTTTTTTTTTTTTTTTATAGTGACAGAATAGTTGATAGCTCATTGCTGAAGTCTGTGAACATAACAGTGTTTGCTTTATACTATAATAAATCTTTCCCCGTAGCAAGACTTGTGCTGAAATGACAAGCATTTTTTGAGGAAAGAGCATTGAAGACTCTGCAGACAGTACTGAACACTAGAAAGCTAGTAGAAACATGAACACCAATTGTCCCTCTGTGGTAATAAACATCACGAAGCGAGAGACTATTGAGGCCTCATGATTACGGAGAGAGAAACCCCATATGTTGGTTTTTTTTCAATGCATGAGAGGGTCTGTGAGAACATCAGAAGTCTTCACTAAAACTTCTCCCAAACAAATGTAAGCTTTCTCTGAATCCAGCACAGGGTTTTTCTGAGAGTGTGAATACACACAAAATAACCTTAATGGTTAAGAATTCTAAATCTTTGGTCACTATTTTTTCTTGCTCAGGATTGTCAGAACTATGGGGAACAGTAGAGAGGTGTGCTGATTACTTAGCTTGTAGAGACTATAGTGAGAGTAGCAAGCACAAATCATCATGAGAAAGGAAACAGTGCAGAGGTGCATCCCTGTTTGATGCTTAGAGGAGATCAGATGCAGTGTCTAGATTAAGGAGCAGACACTTCAAGATCCTGCTTCTCCAGTCATCCAAGTCAGGTACCTAAAAGAGAGTGTGCATTGTCTACCTGCTAGCGCACATATTCCTTTTCTTGTCTGTGGAAATGAAGCAGTGGTGGAAAATGAATTACTAGCACATGCCCAACTCATACTGCAGGGAAGAGTCAAATTGCGGCTGGAACAAACACACATTGTGACTTAGCTCAGCTGTTACAGATTCTGCTTTGTGAGTTTAAAGTAAGGCCCTGTAGGCCACTTTGGAAGGAAAAAAAAGAGATTTGTACTTAAGAAAAAGTTTTTGTGAATGTCTTTTTTTTTGTATCCGTTCTTTCTATTATTGCCTAGATGCCTGAGCAGGAAGAGAGAATTTACTGTTCACTCTCATTATGATCGGGGATATTGCATAGCTGTGGCAACTAGGTAACCATTTACAGCCCTTTGATTTGTTTGTAATGTCTTTTTTTTTTTAACATGAGAATGCTTGACTCATCTGCTTTCTTCTTAAAGGGACCATTGAGATTTTTCTTCCATCAGCTAAGTGACTACAAGGCTAGCATAGAGGAATATAGGTAATTTCCCCTCATCAAAGGGTGTTCTACTAGATCAAGTGTCAAATTAAGAGTTTGACTTTGGTTTGGCTCATTCTTGGAGTTGACTCCCAAGCTTCTTTTATTGGAGACATGCATTCAGCAGCTCTGAATCTAGCCAGACAATGACACACAGTTGGGCATTGTTGCTTCCAGACGGCGGTTTTTGATGAATGAATATTTCTTGCCTAAAAGGAAGAAAAAGCATAACATAAACATGAAGCGTTTTCTTTGCAGTTTTGCATTATACTTTTGTCACTAGTGCAGGAAGTGCCTGAGGGGTAGACAAGACTTCTGGACTTTCCTGTTTGTGCTTCCTGTGGTCAACTTTAAATACTGTGCTAAATGTTGTTTAGAAAGTTCTTAACGTGCCAAGGTTCGCAAGAAATTACTTTGAACTTTAGATAGTTGAGAATCTGCCTATGTTTCCATGTTACTGCTTCTTGAGTGAAATTCCTGACTTCTTTTTGGGGATGGTGGATTTCATTATGAAAAGCAAACTGACAACCATTATTAGTGGTTAGAGCCTAAAAATTTGAATCTAAGGCTGTAGTTAGATATGCAGGAGCTCTAGTCTGAACTAGATAAAAAAGGCGGTGCCCTCCACCCCTTCTGCCACTGTAGTGCCAGAGTGGCACAGCTGCAAACTGGTGGCTGGGAGAGCTGGCTGAGCTGTTGGACCTGTGTGCACAGAAGCAGTGATATGGTAGAATCTGTCATCATATCTTACTTCGTATATTCTTGCAGTTTCTTCCTTTGAACTTGTGCAGATGATCTAAAGCTGTTTATCACACTTCTGTACAGGTGAAGAGTTAGTGTGATGGGCAGCACAGAGTGAAGCATCATATGTGTTCATAAAAGTAAGTGAGAGTGCAGCGTGGGTCTGTAAGCTCTGTTCTGGTCCTGATTACAGAGTGCTGCAGTCATCCGGGAGTGAAGGCCAAGCCAATCTCGGTCTCTAGCACCGCACAGTGGCGTTCAGGACTTAGCATGTTGGACATACCTAAGCAGTTTTTCCCGCTCACTCGTGGCGAACTGAATGCTTTGGGCTATTGGTTGCTGAAAACCACAAATGCTGAGTCAGCTCTTCTACAGTCTGTTTCATGTCTGAGGAGCCAATTGACAAGATGGTCGGTATTTTCTATGTCACAATTTGTACTACAACTCTCATTGTTTGTCTTCAGCTGCAAAGATGCCTATGAGGTTATGAAGTTACATTTAAAACGCTCTGATACTCTCCCATATATAGGTGTCATTGTAGCAGCTACTTTTACCAATGGGCATTCTCTGCCAGTTCGTGCCAAAAAGTGTAACCAGACTTGGCTAAATCATATTGTGAAACACTTAGGTTTTATCAAGAGCATCAGTTTTCTGCCATGGTGCTGTAGTTACTAAAGATGACTAAAAGCCTATTATGTGTATATTAGTGTTGTAGTATGAACCTAGATCCCACAAATGTCAGAATTTGAGGTACTATGTTTTTCCTCCTCTGATGGTTCGTAACCATCTTTTTACAATCTGAAAAATTCCTTCATTACTAGTTTTGCTCTGATTTAATCTTAGAAGGTGCCAGTGGTACCTTTATAGTTTCTGTCAGATGGATAAAGCTTCCCCTTCCCACTGATAAGAAATAATCCCCATATGAAAACTACTAGGGAGTCTGCTTTATAGATGTGCCCATGTCCACCTGGCCTCTTCTGGAAATGCATGAATAATGGTATTAACTTCTTGGCACACAGTACAGCCATGGCAGAGGAATAGACTTTTGTTTTCATATTCCATCCACATACTATCATGAATCACTTACTATAAAGAACATGCATTAAGACTGAACAGGAGTAAAGTTATAGGAATGATGAAGTTTACTTTTGTCTTCTTTAGAGTGTGCATTGCAGAAAAAGACCATAGCATATGTCTACGAATTATATACTTTTTGGATTATGTTCAACTACTAGCAGTACTTAGCATCCAGAAGGAAATTTAACATTGATATGACTTTATGAGTATTTGGCTAAGTTCTCGAGAGGGCTGGGGAATAAATAAACCAAGCTCATAAGGTGCCTGGAAGACCTTTACAAATATAGGTGGCGTTTTAAAAATATTTTGCCATATTTGTTTCTAGGTGTTACCAAATGGTAGATAAAGTGTATCTTTGTAATCAATATTTTTGAATGTTTAGGCTTATAAACATAACAATGTTGGGTTTTTATTTACCGTGATAACATCAACAAACTGTTATTTGCATAGTTATGTGGTAATAGGCTGTTGAAAATATGTTGATAATGTTTGTGTGAAAATAAAGATGGCCAGCGGAACAGCATGTTTCTTTGACCTCACTTCTCTCAGCATTACAGTGTCTTTTCAGTCAGCTGGCAACAGAGCTTGTGTCTCAAAGCAGTCAGTCGTAGAAATAGTTTCGGCCTTGTAGGAATCCTGCCCGAAGACTGTAAGGTCCACACAGGTGGTCTGGAACACAAGTCACTTCCTAGTTCTCTGACTCACTCCCATAGATGACAAGCTTTATGACTTTTAAATAATTGCTTTTGAATCATCCAGAGGGCTGTAAAGGAAGATGTGTGGCACTTATTGTTGCGTCAACACTTTTCTCCAACTGTTGCAGGATATTAGTGAATCGTAATCAAGGGAGAAGAGCACTTTCATGGACATCTGCAGGAGCACTGGGACCTCACAGAGAGTAGAAATGGTACAAAACATGGAATTTATTTGCTTTCGTTTTCCTGTTAGAATTTTTTGGCTGTGTGTTATTTTTCATGTCAGTATTTCTTTCCTTGAATCATTGTCTTGATTACACTCCTGTCCATGATTTTACTTTTTCTTATCTTGCATATATATCTTTAGCTTATATACTTTCTCACACTTTTAACAGCAATAGTCTTAGCACAACAGAGATGATGTTACAGATGCCTGCTATATTAAATTAAGCTTTGGATCATGGCCTAGATTGCTATGCTGAGTGTTACAGAGGGCTGGCAGAAGCAACCCCACTGCACTCTTTGTTTTAATATCATCTGCACTGTGATAGAAGCAACAGATCTCTGTATTCTACAGAGGTGGGGTTTCTTCAGGCTCCTCACAATGTGTTAGATGCTTGTTCTGTTCTGCTGCCGCATGCCCTCCAGTTTCCCTTCTGAGAAGGTTCAGAAGATAAGGGGCAGTGTCCTAACGGGCATCAGCTCTTTTTTATCATTGAGGCTTTTTTTTGCTAACCTTTGCCCACTTATTCACATGAGAGCACAAGTCATTACTGTTTACATGGTGTCATCAAGCTGTAATTCAGTTCTGAAAAGCTGTAATTTCAGTCAGCCAAATGAAACAGACACATATGCTTAAGTATCTAGAGCAGAGGGCTGGTGGTCCTCATTCTTAGAATAAAATATGGTGGTAGCTTTTAGAAAACACTATGCATGCTCCTCTTCAAATTCTGTGTAGGCCAAAAGGCTGAGATACGTGCAGTTGAGTAACATGACAGATGTCCGATGTTCCAGGAAATCTTGCTGATAAGTTTGTTGGTCTGTGGTTTGTTGGACTGTGTGGTTTTTTTGGTGAGTTTTGTTGTTATTGTTGGTTGAGTCTTTATGTTTTTTGCTTCTTTTGCTTGTTTGGTTTTGGCTTTGCCTGTCTTTGTTTTGTTTGGTTGTTTTGGGGTTTTTTTGGTGTTTCGTGGGGTGGTTTTCGGAGAGGTTGTCTTTTTCTTGTGTGTTTTATTTGTCCTGGTCTTTGTCACTTTGAAAAAAAAAATGAAGTATCTTTCATATTCTACATGATCTTAGGTGACACTATGAGCAAATTGTAAATTCTGAATACGCTTGGTCAGTATCTTTACATAATATGAAATTACAAATGCAGTACAGGAAATAACCCTTTTGCATCTCAGTTTCCTGTTGTGTAAAATGGACCGATTTGGTGCAATTAGAATGGAAGACGGTAATAACGTTAAAGCACTCTGTATCTTCTTGTCCATTTGTGAGCTATCAGCGGTGGAGTTTCAGTCTCCAAACATAGCTTAAAATGCTGTTTGAGTAGGATAGTATGTGATATAAGATAGTTTGTACAGGAAAACGTTTTATTTACTTGTGTAATAATATTGATTTGGGAATAAAAATCCCTCTGACTTGTCAAAACATACTCATCATCATATGGGTGTTCGAAGATTATTTGAAGAATTCTGATGATTCTGAAGAGAAGAGCCTGGTCTGACACATTGTGTGTTAAAAAACAAAACAAAAACAAGTAAAACAACTGAGTTTTGCCTCATAAACCTGGCATAGGTTGCTGTGAACGACAAAGGTCGTGTCCAGTAACGAGGGGTGTACTTGTGGCTATGACAGCCAGCACAGGAATGTTTTTGTCACGTTTGTGCAGAATATTTTTGAGTTGTGTCCAGGGATTTTCAGTGTGTCACTGAGTTATGTGGCTGGCTGTTTATAGACTGGACAGACCTCAAGAAATCCATGTGTGCTTTTCCAGCATAATCCTTCTGCCGCCTTATGTCAGTGGTAGAATTCTCAGCCTCTTGAATGAGACCGGGAGTTGGCTACCCACTGGCCATTTCAGAAGAGTGCACAGGTTGCTCCCCAGTTTTAATGGAGCTCTTGTGCTTTTAGCCAGCCATAGAACACGTACACCTGACTTTGCCTAAGCAGTTCAGAAGGCGAAAGGTTTGGTTAATACACGTCTCCTCAGTCAGATAGGGTGTTTTTGTGGCTGCTTGGTTTTCGGTTGGTTGGGTTCAGTAGTGGGGGCGTGAGGGTTATGTCTGTCCTCCTGATTTGGGATTCCCTTCTGTATGCTGAGAAGCACTCACATAGTGTTTTCAAGGTTACTGTCTTTGAGGAAGATGAAATTCATTGGCCTCTGCAAGGCATGTTGGTTTATTCAGGTCCTATAGTTGATGATGAATCTGTGAGCTGTATGCCGTGCTCAGGAAGAGGCAGCAGGAAGGATTTACCTGTCCAAATATAGGCTTCTGCTTTGGAGCCAGTAGTCAGTGAAGAGAAACAGGTGTTGCTGGGGTATGACTCATCCCATCAAAGCTGTGTCCCCATAACTGTCTGGCTGCTCAGACCGTCAGAAACAATGTGGTCAAAGTTTAGTCACAGCAAGACTCATACATGCCAGGACTAAATATTCCATGTTTTCTTTGCAAGCTCAGAGCATGTTTGCAATTAGCTGAAAATTACATTATGTTTAATTGACCTATGCATATTCTTCTTAAAGATAATAGCATGATGACTATTGTGATAGGTTTTTATTGGCTAAACTTGGTTTGTTTCTTTTTTTTTTTTTTCTTCTTATGTTGATTGAATTAGAGGAAAAAGTTTTGGGCTATTTTTAATAGATTAGGTGGCTAAGTGTCTCAGCAAGTGAATTCATACTTCAATTCAGGTGGTGGAACAGTGGAATAGGCTCCCCAGAGAGGTGGTTGAGGCTCCATCCTTGGAGATACTCAAGGTGAGGTTGGACAAGACTCTGAGCAGCCCGGTCTAGTTCAGGGTATCCCCTACTCACAGCAGATGACCTTTGAGGTCCCTTCCAGTCCTAAACATTCTATGATTCTATGGCCGAGAACAAAACTGCAGGTTGTCCATTCATAACAAGCCAATAACAGCCATCTGATTCCTATTAAACGGTTGTTCTTATTTTATCTTCATGATGGCAAATGCAGCTTTTGTAGGACTAAGTAGGGTCTTCACAGTTTCAACCAGAGATTTTGTGTCACAAGAAGCTCTACACACTTGTGGCTCTGTCTTTGCTATAGCTCTTATTTTCAAGTGTGCCGGTCTTTAGGATAGTCTCAAGAGATTAATCTTTCTCCATTAACCAGTCTTGATGAAAAAATTCTGGCACTATTCCTCTTTCGGGATCCCATTAGAATACTCTGACTTGTAACATTTATTCTGGGATGTGAAGCCGGACTGCAAGAATTGCTGGAGTGTTAATTTATTACCTGGTGTCTGTCTCCTAGAAGAAGAGGAAAAAAACTGGAAAGCAGTAGTCTCCCACTGGAATCTTGGCTTCAGTTGAATAGATGAATGACAACATCTCTTTTCTGCAGTGGGGCCTCTGACCTTTCGTTTTTTGTTGAGTTGTGAAATGAAAAAGTAAACATTTAACTGAATGTGGCAGGCTGAGACAATTGGCCTTATTGTAGAATGAATGCCAGTCCCTTCTCTCTCTGCATAAATGTTCTTTGCTGGCAATGCTAATAGAGCTTCAGTGGAAGAAAGCCAGGCTTTTCATTGGGCAAGACCCAAGTATAAGCAGAAATACAAGTAGTGTGTGGCTTGGTCCCTGGAAGTGTCCTGCATGCATGCAGCAGGGCTGCAGAAGGTTGCCCCTGGTCAGAGCCCTTTCAAAGGTTATTTTGTTTGTAGTGTATGAAATCAATTTGCAAACATTCAAAGATTTGCTATGGGCCTTGTTGGGAGTGGTTGGATATGTCATAATTTTGGGGGTTTTCTACTGATATAAGCATTCCAGAGTGGAATTTCTGAGTTCCTTGTACAAAGAGGAGTTGTTATTCAAGCTTGTTTCCTTGATCTCATAGCATTGCTCTGATACTGCATTCCTAGCTGAGGTA
Organism: Ceyx melanurus; assembly: GCA_024611195.1. Classification (NCBI taxonomy): domain Eukaryota; kingdom Metazoa; phylum Chordata; class Aves; order Coraciiformes; family Alcedinidae; genus Ceyx; species Ceyx melanurus. The sequence goes on along the minus strand of JANHGL010011023.1, from coordinate 17,810 downwards.
GGCTTCTCAGCCTGAATAAAACCATGAGTTGTAAAATGCTATACATTAGCCTGAACTTACTGTTCATCCATCCGAGACATAAATAGTCTATTCCTTTGTTCAGTCTCACCAGTTCATACCAGCCTTTAACTGTGCTTTGTGATGATCCTGTTATAACGTTGGAGCGTGCATAATCTCCTGCTGAAGACCTCCCTAATTCTGATGTGCTACCACCAACCCCGTGTGTTTTCAGATGCAGTCCATGAGAACATTTTGTTGGGCTTTTAAAATAACATCATCTGTACATGTGAGTAAACACTACAAGTAGAAAGTCTGAAAATACATTCATTTTAATGGTGGTTTGTCCCATCTGATAAATCTGCTGCCATACTTAGCTGTGGGCTTTTTTATCTTAGAACAGATCAATAAGTAAATTGCTTTTAAACAGCTTATGTCGGTAAGATGGTACATGTTTAATGGACATTTAATGCACAAGGAGTTTTACTTTCTTCCTTCAACTGTGTAGGAATGCAGATGACAGTCTCTTCTGACTTCCTGTACTTAATTTGATAGACCGAATCAAATCTCTCATTTGGGATGCTGTTGCTTTCAAATAACATCGATCTTGTGAAAAAAAAACCAAACCCAAACCAAACTAGTGTATAAGCTGCATGAAGATCTGCCTTCTCTCTATCCATTGGTCTCCAGACAGCCTTTTTCTCTCTATAGCACTTGTCTGAGAGGTGTCCTGTGTGGTATTTTTATTTTGCTTTTACTATTGCTTTCTTATCAAGTGGAAAAAATACATATGAAGTGTCGTTCATGTGGATGAGAGTCCCTTTAGCATTATCTGCAGGGTTTCTGCTTTAGTTCTTGTTTCATTTGGTGCACATATCTAATTAGCATACTGGTAGTCTCTCTGTAGATGTTACTGTCAATGTATTTTTGCTATAACATTTCTTAGTGAAATGGGTCTGTACAAACAATCCTTATCTTAAAAAGTTAAGGGAGTTACGAACCTGCCATTTTGTGAATGGGAAAGTCTTAGCTGTTGTGGAGTCCCTTCCTGGATGCACTTTCTTTTTCTCTCAGACTGCGTCCTAGATGGTTTTCACAAGCATATATTTCCGACTGTGTTCTAGGGGGACTTTTAAATGTCAGATACTTTGATCTGCCTGGTCCCTAGCCTGGCAAGGCTAACTTGCTCCTTCGTGAGAAAAATCGAGGGCTTTAAAACTGTCAGTTCCCCAGTTTTCCAAACATATTTCTCCTCTGTTTATTCCTTCAGCACCACCCAACATAAAGGAGTTGCTGTTAGTCACAGAAGAATATTTTTACAACCAGTATGCAACAGTCTAATGTTCATTAAACTCTTGTACCCTTGTGTGCATAACATCATTGTACATCAGTTCTTTCTCAGATAGGCAACTGTAAGCTGCCTAGGAGATGTCTCACAGATCTTCAAATTCTCGTGACTTAGACGTGCCAAAGTTCTCCTGTCTTCTGTTTTGTGAGGCTCCATTTGAACAAGGATGAACTTCAAGAAGTGTAGTTCAGACAGCAGTAAATTATTAAGCTCTCATTGAAATTAATTTTCATCACGATTCGTTGCTTTCTCACGCTTACTACCACGATTGCTGCTGTGCTGAGCTCTCTTGATACACTTTTACTGCCTGCTAGTGAATCTTTTGCGTGGACTTGTTGGATTGTAAATCGATGGGGTTTTTTTAATATATGTATATTAAAACATAAAAATGTGATGGTGTATACAAACCGTAACACCTATTACTTTTGCTCTCGGTCTTAACATGGACCGCTGTGTTGTTTAAAGAGAAAAGGTGTCCAAAGAGTGGAACTGTTTTACTACTAGGAATTGGAGAGATCCATTTGACAGCCTAAGGCTGGCTTTGCTGGAAGCACAAACAGGACAAAGCCACTCCTGTGTTTTTTCCTTCTTTATAGCAAGCTAGTGAATTCCTGAAGTAGGATTTTGATCAGGGCTGGGCATAGAAATTCCATTGTCTTTCTTTCTGTGGATGAAGGATTATGGGAGTAGTTAGTATTGGTAATGAATGCCAGATGCTGATGTCGCTTCCTTTCTAGTCACTTAAAACACCTTTAAGTTTATGCAAATGAGCTGCTGTGCCCTTTTCTTTTTACTACACATGAAATAATGGAGAAGCTGTCTAGCAGAAGCAATGAAACCAGACAGAACAGTATCTTGCTCTTTTATGCGTTTTCATGTAACCATTTTAAATGTGCACATTTGCCTCAGTTTCTGCCTCTGTTTTATTTTATCACTATAGTTGCATTGGTATCTTCCAGGGCTTTCCTGGTTCCTTTACACTACAGTATCTGTTTGTTACAAATAATATGTGCGTTTGGTTTAAAATGGCATTTGTCCAAAACATTTACTGTCCATGTTAGTATAGCTTTTGAATTTTGCATTATATTCTTATTTTGGGGATCTTGACATCTTGAGATTTTTTCATGTGTGTGGCTGGTGGTGTTTTTGGTTGGTTGGTTGTTTCCCCCCCGCCCGAGTATGCTGACACAGTTTTAATGATTTATTTGTTGGGTATTATATAAATGAGGCAGAAGGAGAAGCATTGAGGTTGTCTGTAAACTTTGAGTGACGTGGTAGAAGTAAAAGTCACTGAAGAAAAACCTGCCATCCAACTTGTGAAAGCATGAATCAGCTAGATGGTGCTTGAAAGAGGATTTGCTGCTGTTGAATTATGCCTTTCTCCAGTGGGCGTCTTGCATACTCTCTGTGTTACGCACGGTTCAGTAGGCAGCAGTGTTAGAACCCAGAATATATGTGGGAGTTCCAATGAATCCATAGTGTTAGAAGTTTAGGGGTAAGTTTACTTATAATATGCTTTGATTATAATATTGTCAATGATTGGGAGCTGTATTTGGTGGTTTCCTAATACTTGGAATTAGAAACACAATATGAGTTTTTTAGATTAGTTTAGCTTGTTGAGAAACCCAAAACCTTCTACACAAAACCAGAAAACCCCAGCACTTTAGTAGGAAATCCTAATGCTATGACCTTAGCATAAAAATACAGAAAAACGGGTAACACATTTGCTGATGTGTAAGAAACATTGTAGTAGCAACAATAGTTGAATAGCTTCTTATGAGCAGTTAGTCTTAAGAATCGGTGTGCTCACCTTTCCTTTTCATTTTTTTCCTGTCTTTGGTGTGGCAAAGGGTTTCCTCTTGGAAGGGGAGCGCAAAGATATGCTTGTATGCGTTATAAGCAGGTTCCTTTTATTCTTTGGGAAAATACAATAATACAAAGTTTACTGGTTGGGTTTAAGTTGACATAGGGTACCCAGAGCAAAATACATATGTGTAGTCTGGATTCAGTCCAAAACACCTTTACCTCCAAACTGGTTTAGGCCAGAGAGACAGGATGTTCCACAGAGAAGAAAAAAAAAAAAAAAAAGTGTGATTAAAGAGCATGAGCAAATAGAGAGTATATTATTAACAAAACACCAGACTACATTTCACACTGGGTTTTCTGGCTGGTGACCCATGGAGTTGGCTCAAAATATTAACAGAGAAACAAAGGTCCAGTCTGTTCTAACATAACTAAGTAGCCATGAAGGACTCTGTGAAGCCTCCTTCCTGTATGGCAGTCTTTTTTAGGGCAGACAATTAGTCACTCTGCTTCGTGAGGAGGATGCGTATAGAAGAGGCATGAGCTGAAGGGTGTGTGGTATTTGGAGGCTTCTGGAGGACTTGATGAGCAGCTAACAAGTTTTGGTCATAAGCAGGTAGATAAGATGGAGTATTTTGCCTACAAGAAAGCTGGAGAGGGCTGTTTACAAGGGCATGTAGTGATAGGACGAGGAGCAATGATTTTAAACTAGAGAAGGGCATATTTCAATTGGAAGTTAACAAGATATTATTTACTCTGAGGGTATGGAAGACTGGAACAGGTTGCCCAGGGAGGTGGTTGAGGCCCCATCCCTGAAGACATGCATTGTCAGGCTTGATGAGACTCTGAGCAACCTGTTCTAGTTGAGGATTTCCCCGCTTACTGCAGGGGATTGGACTAGATGACCTTTAGAGGCCCCTTCCAACCCAAGGCATTCTGTGATTCTATGAATAGTCTTGGCTGGTCCTGTGCAAGGAGGATAACTGAAAAAAGCAGAACCTTTTTTTTTGCAGTTGATAGCATTGAAGATTCTGCTTCTGCAGATTTGCTTTTTGACCCCAGAAAGCTTGAAGAGACACATGGATATTGACCATGTAAAAGTTTCTTCAGGAAATTTAAAAAAAAAAATAAAAAATGTCAAACCCTTTGTGTCCTGTCCTGTACATGTGCATTTCTTTTCCAGGGAAGCTGCACTTCTGATGTCCTCTGTTAACAGAGGGCTTGAGGTGCCAGTGAGCCTATGAACACATGTGAGTCCTGGTGGTGTTTAACAAAAATTGCTTTCTGCACTCTGAGCAGTGTGTGGGGATCTCAGGAAAGGGCACAGCAAGGCCATTTGTGTTTATTTTTCAACAAAGGTGACTTTATTATAAATTGGTTTCTTTATCTTAGGTTTTCCTTTTCACAGTTTAAAAATACTAACAATTTTTCCTTTTGTATTTATTACTTTTAGCCAGAGAGCTCTAGCTGTAAACTTACTCCTCTTTAGTGTTGCAAGCTCGTCTTATTTAACATGTATTTTAGCCAGGAGGGGAAGGAGCATTTGTGGCTGTAGCAGCAATGGGTGTCGAATCCCTTTACAGGTAATGCGCTGCTGTTGGAGATGATGGCTTTTCCTGTAGTGCCCACAACATCACTCAGGAACGTGTCTCCTCCCTCACAGAGATGCCACCAGCCTTGCCTTCCCATCCAGTGTCTTCTGTTTAGTCAGCAGATGCATTCTACTCCTCCAGATCCAAAGTAGAAGATACTTTCACCAAAGCTTCCTCGCTCTTCTGTAACTAACTCCTCTTTGTTATTGCTGAAACTACGATTTCCCGAGGCACTCTGGGCATGGGGTTGCTTTGAATGCAAGGAGAGGTACTGTGGAGCTGCACGTATCAGAGCTCCAAGGGGAGGCCCTGGAGTGCCTGCCCGAGAGCTGGGGGTGCGAATGTGAGTCACAAGCTGCAGAACCGGGAGGGCAGGGCCGTCACTGCTGTTTGTGCTTGAATCACTCTTAGCCAGCAGCAGGTCAGCTGGCGGATGGCTGCAGCCTGAAGTGAAAGCTTCCAACTTGCCAGCCAGCGCCCAGCTCCAAAAGTGAATATCTGCATTTCATCAGCGTCTTGTATTGTCTCTTTGAGAAATGGTATTCAGTTGCATGTAATTGGTAGTGCTTTGGTTTCCTGTGGCTTTCCACCTATTCATTTATGTTGGGTCAGCTCAACGTCTTTATAAGCATGGAAATGTGCTTGGAATCTGATGAGCTTGCAACATGAAAGAGATCTCTCAAAACCCAGACTTTGCGGGGCTTACTACCAACCTCCAGTTCAGGTTTGCATCTGATGGTGAAATTAAAATGGCGCTTAGTTGAGGCTCGTCGCAGAAATTGTTCCCAGATGCTGTAAACAATTAAGGCACTGAATTATTCTTCACTGCTTGTGTTCTTCCAAAAAAACTCACTGTATGTGGGAATGTTGTAGCTGTTGAGAGGAAACTGTGGTACCGGTGATGGCAACTGGCCTAGAATTGTTTCATGTGTCCTTAGTACAAAAATGCACTGAAATTTCACAACAAAATGGCAAACATAACCTATTGTGACCTGTTTTCTAACCCTGGGACAAGATTTAATTTGACCTGGTGACAGGTATCAGAATGTTTGCCCGAGCAAGCACGGTAAAAGTTTTGTTAAACCTTTTGGAATGTTCAGTCACCTACTTATGCATGATTTGCATGATAAAAATCTCAAAGAGTGGAATGGAAACACTCTTCATATGTAAAGTAACAAGAATGAAGTACTTCCAGAATGTTCTATCTTTATACTGAAATGCTGTGCAAATTATTTTTTTTTTTTTTTTGTAAGTTAGGTGGAATAAACAGGCAACTTTACCATCTTAAATGTGAATCTTTCTGATTATGTCCCAAATACATTAAGCTGCAGTCATGTTTTCTTAATCTGAACGTTTAGAATATTTTATTTAGAATATTTATAATATTTTAGAAATATTTTATCTATTTTCTGGCTATTGTCTCCAAATACTTGAGAGGTTATTTTTCCCCAGTACCCTGCTGCCTTGGTACGAAGCCTCCCAGCTCAGCGTTCATCCGCAAACAAACCTCTGCCACCTTTGACGAAGGTGCTCTGATCAGTCGATGGCTGTGGAGCATCTTTGACCAAATGCAGAGCTCTGAGCATTGCTTGTTAAAGACCTGGATGAAAATGTTGTTGCCTGCAGCTTCCTGGGAAGCCGAGCAGTTGGGCAAAGGTGGGATGGGTGGTCTCCCAGGTAGCGCCTGGGTGGCAACTGCTTGTTTTTGGAACGCCCTTCCTCCTTCTGCACAGAGAGTTCCTCCCATGCTCAGAGTTGAACTCTCGGCCCCCAGTCGTCCCATTTATGCTTCTGGAGATCAGCTTTCTGTCTGACCTATGAAGTGTACTGGTTTTCCAGTGACTTGCAGAAACCGTCAGCAATCAGATCTTCAGACGTCACATAAGGCTCTGTAGTGCCGATTCACTAATATCTCGCCTTTGGTACCATTTAAATACCCGTCTGATTGTCTGCTGGAAGGTGGTTCGTTTTGGGTTTTTTTGTGTTGGTGGTGAGTGTTGTGTTGTTTTTTTCTGGTTTGGTTTGGTTTTTTTCCCTCCCCTCCCACTGTCCTCACTGCCTCTTCTGTTACTGTTTCCTAAGGTGGTTTTGTGTAGTTGCTGCTCTTTTCATGCTCTTTTAGCTCCCTTTTGGCTTCCATTCATTTGAAATTTCCAAGATTGTCAGTACCTGCCACATTTTGGACAAATGTTTTCTAATTAACTTCATCCCTTTTGAACTGTCCTGATTTATAGGATCAGACCAAGAAAACATGTATTTTAAATATAATTTCTGATCACTAGGGATGCATCTTTTCCTGCCACAGGTGTAGTCGACAGCTCAAGGTTTGAATGCAAACCTACTTTGTTTCTTGTTTTTCAGGTCAAAGTAACATCCAGTCAGACTTTGCATGACAAGATGCAGAAACAGGACTTTCTGGCAGAGTGAGTGCTTGGAGAAACAACAGGGCTGATGATTTCTAATGACCAGGAATTCAGAAGATACTTCATCCAGAAAGGGGTCAGTAATCACAAGTAAATTCTTTTTCCACTACCTGCTTTATAGGTGGCTTCAGGGAGGAATTTAGGAAAAGTGTGTTGCAGAATGACTTAATTTGAGCTCTCGTGATGATCTTAAGGAGAGCTATGAGGGAAGTTAACAAAGGGAGATTTGAAGGAGCTATTTAAAATTTTAAGTAGAGATTTAATGATGGTATTCATGAGAAGACCTTAAACCAGGGTCGTGTATGTTTTTTCCCATTAGTACTCACTGCCTTTGACTTCAATTGTAAACTCTTTTCTCTTTTGTTACTTTGCAAGATGTACAGTTTTCAAGCCTTTTTGTTGTTGTTGTTGTTGTTGTTGTTGGTTGGTTTTTCCTTCCACAGCTGAACACAGGCCAGAAGTGTCTCTTAGTAGTTAGCTCCTTTTCGAGGTCCTTTTCATTGAAAGGTTCCGGAAAAAGCTAGAATAGACCTTGCAAGGTCATAGAGTTCTATTTCATAAATCATGTGCAGAGTAGGGTCATAGTTCACGGAGGGGAATACAGTAATGATTTACCTCGGAAGGAATAATGCCTTAAAAGTAACAGAGGAAAAGTGTATTTACTAATTAATATTGCTTAAAATAAGTCCCCAAAGGAAGCACAGTAAATGCAAACTATTTTTATCCATTTGGTACTTTTTATTGGGGTTTAGCCTGGGATCAGCGTGATCCAGAAATGGGAGTCTGGGAAAGCCACTGTCCAAAAATCCGACAGTCATATTTTCTGCTGTGGATTGGATCAGTAATGTTGAAATTATGGGTGGGTAGAAGCAGGAACTCTGGTGTAAGGTGCAGGACAAGAACCATTTAGAACGGAAATGTGTGTCCAATGCATTTATTTAGAGCCAAGCCTTTCCTACATAGTAGCCAATATATCGCAAATGCAGATTTCTCTGGTAACCGCACGTTCTGTTATTTCTTTCAGTGCTACAATACAATTAGTTTCTTGTAATCTAGGTTCCTGCAGTACACTCAAGTGTTGCTTCTGCAGCAGAAGTAATTACTTTCTCGTTAAGTCTAAAAAGTTAGTTAGAAAGTCCATGAAGTTGTACCTACATACAGACCATGTTCATTGCAACTGAAACCCTCTGTGCCAGTCTGTTGATGCACAAGTCACATCCACAGGCCCACTCTGCTCCAGGATGATTTCTGAGTGACACTTCAATGGCATCTTTTCCATTTACCTCTTGGCTAAAAGAAAGCAATCGTAGAATGTTCAGTGATGCAGCTGATTTTTCAAAGTCCTCATCAATGAGATTACCCTGTTAACTAAATTAGGCACATTACAGAATTTCAGAAATGTCAGAGCCAGGTTTAATTGGCTAAGAAATTTTTATGATTAAACCACGTAGGGGAGGCCTCCGATGATACTAGCTTTTGACCAGAGTTTTATGGTCTTTTATTTGTCTGGTGCCTGTTCTGTCCCCAAAGCAGTAGTACAAGTAGCAGATTGGGAGAGAAAATACAACTAGACAATACACTTGGATTGCTCTAGAGGAATAATTTACTTTTGCATTGCTTACTTGCCTCCTGTCTTCTGATTTACCGTGACCTGCAAGGGAACATTCCTCAACCACAGCCAAGGCATTCAGGTGGAGCTAATTGAGCAATTAAATTATCAGGTGGTGGAAGTAAAAATCTCATCCACACAGTTGATGGATTTAGCAATCTAACTCTTTTTAGTTTATGACCGACTTATTATGTAACGCGCGTGTTGCCGCACAGGCGCGCGCACTGTGCGAAAACAAAGAGGTATGCGGCTGTTCTGACGTTCGCTTTAGCTGACATGGGGTTCGTGACTTCTGTTAAACTCACAGAAGGTGACAGTTGGGGTTTCTGAGGATAAACTATGAATATGGACAGTCCACATAATAGAACTTCCCAACTCCTTTCTTGGATGTCTCCTGTCAGGATTTAGTAGCTGTGATTGAGCTAACTCATGAAAGTAACCTTCTTTCCAGTTTGGGTGCATTTCACCTCTATCCATGAAGGAGTATACAAAGCCAGACAGTGACCAAGTGCCAGTGGGTTTATGCTGCATCACAAAGGGTTCCAAATGCCATTTTGGTGTAGAGTTACAAAGATGATGGTGAACTAGCTGAATATCCATTTGGTATGACAAGTAGAGGAAATCTAAATTGCAAATATTTTCCAAGAACATTATAGGGATGTAATCTTTGATTATGTCACCTGTCCAACTTGGCAGTTCTGGGAATGATCTAAGTGATAAAAGCACATCAGAATTATAGCTCCCTCTTCCTGTACAGAACTACTACTACTACTACACAGATTGTTGTTTTAGCTGCAAGATTGGTAATGGCAAAAAAAATACCTGTCCACAGCAATGCTGTCATTATTAAACAGGTAGAAGACAGGGCATTAGAAATGCTGCTGTGACAGAAACTACAGGGAAACCTGAAGCCCTACAACAGAGGCCTGAAAAGGATGCAACATGCTCACCACAGCAAATTTCTGCAGTGAGGTTAGACCAGGGTGTAGTGGAGAAAACACTGCTGCTAGATCGATCTGCTTTGCTTCCACAGCAGGACTCTGTGTGTTGGTCTGGAGACATTATCTCAGACCATATTAGAATGGAGGAGAGCGAGTCTCCTGTACAACTTGACTAGAAACAAATAATTGTGACAAAAATCTACTTTGTTGTATAAGTCTTAATTTTCACCACTGTCCTTTATACCTGTTCTTCAGCTGCAACACCCCATTCTCTGTATCCCATAGAAAACACCATTTTATTATCTCCATGTAGCCTGATCACATAACCAAGACTCCTAGTGTACTTGGATTTTTCATTAAAAAGGTTGAGGCAGCAGGGAGGTTGGAAACATTTGTCACTTGGGTACAGGAAGGCGGTCTATGTGAAAATAACCCTAACCCTATGTGAAAATGAAAGCCAGGAAAATATGGTCTGTTTGAAAAAAATGGGTTTGATGGTCCTTTTGAGTTATCATGTCCTTTTTTTTATGTCCCATAAGACCTCAGGAGGATGTTTTTTGAGTTTGCAAGAGATGGTAAATTTGCCTAGCGTGGAGTGGATGTAATCTAGCAGTGTCCCTACCGTCTATGAGAACAGATTGGTTAGATACATAGAAAACTCTCTTCCTTGTGTCTTCAAAGAACTGTTAGTCTAATGGACTGAGCTATCATATAGCAAAACCATCTTCCACCCCTGTTCTCTTTTCTTCCAGTGGTCTCTGAGTAACACGTGTTCCACAGAAGCATGTGCATCTGCCGCTTCCCTCAGTAGTTTATTGCAATTGTAGATCTCTTAAAACTCTGAAAAACATGTATATTATTTGAATTTGTTTAGCTTTAATTTTCAGCCCTTGGTTGGACACGCTGCCTTATAAACCCTCTTTCTCATTAATTCAACAGATCGAATTCTTTAGTTAGATAATTGCAAAATGTTTTCCAGCTTGTAAATAATTTCTGCCATTCTTAACTAATTTTTCAATGCTGTCTTTCAGTTGTGGGCCCCAGAGCTAGTCTCAGGCTCTAGTGACATTTTAATCTGTACCAGGCCTAGAAGGGAAAGTAGACCCTGCTGGTTAAGGTGTGAAGGGGACGTGATCAGATCCCTTCCTGTGGAACATCTTTGTGTGACTCAGGCACAGGAGAAACCGATTACTCTTTTACACGTTCACATTTGCACGTGTTCCATCTTCTGACGTAAAGCTGACCTAGAGATCGCACTAAACTTTCTTATGGAATCAAACCGATGGATTTTTGACAAGCTCTGCTAATCCTACACAGAAGAGCAGATAATACTACTGAGAAACTGAGTAACTGTGTACCTGCACAAGTCGCTTATTACTCACGGGAGAAAAAAAAAAAAAAGTAAAGAAGTCAAAGTAACATCAAGGCTGGTTTTTATTCTTTCAGTCAGGAGATTAATTAAATTATTTTGAGGCCTGACCTCCAATTTTGTATCCAAAGGTCACGGCTTTTGTTAGAGCGAGCAATTAATAACTGTATCAGTGTATCAGGATCAACGAAGAAATGCCATCCAGTGTCCAAGGGAACCTTTGTGTACTGTATGTTTGCCCTAGCAGATAGTTAATCTGGGTTACCATTTGCTACCTGTTCCATTTCTCTTGCTTAAGAGTTTAGCAAATGTTTATTTGATAGAATGTTCTGTTTCTCTTCTCCCTCTCCTCCATGACAAAGCAGGCTATCCCCAGAGCAACTCAGGCTGAAAACACCGTGTTGCAGATTGGACTCTAGTCAGAGGATTTTCTTCGCTGCCGATGGGGGAAGAGTAGAAAATGTCTTGAGACTGATCTGCCAAACAGGGAAAGGGTTTTTAACCAAGTGCTCAGTAATCAGAAGAAAGGAGATACTTTGAGCAATTTAGTGATCTGAAAACACTCAACAACCAGAATACCAAGGTGAATATATATAATATTTAGACCGTTAGAAGCAAAAAGTAGGCTTGTGAATGGCAGCAACCGAATGTCCGGTAATGGCCAACAGGGAAACAGGACTGCTATCTGCTCTAATACAGCTGCTTTCCTGTTTCAGTAGGAGGCTATGTTTGAAAGATTTCACTGAAAGATTTCATTGAAAGATTTCTAAAGACCTCTATGCTAGTCCTGCTTTCCAGTATACCAATTAATGTATTCAAGTGTATTCTTACACCACACTGAAAGTGCGGAGCACTATACGAGTTCATATTGTTCCCCTGCATACATATGATGCAGAGCAAGTAGTATTTACTGATGCTGGTTAACACTTTCCTGGTTGCTAGTGATGGAAGGGGACTGGGAGATAATAGGCTAGCAAATTACTTACATAGTTGTTTCCCAGGGGGCATAAAGAAGAGTACGACCAGCAGGCCGAGGGATTTTCTCTTCCCCCTCTACTCTGCGCTGGTGAGACCATACCTAGTATGAGACCACAATACCTAGGAGTATTGTGTTCAGTTCTGGTCTCCCCAGTTCAAGAGGGACAGGGAAATACCGGAGAGAGTCCAGTAGAGAGTTACAAAGATGATGAAGGGACTGGAACATCTCTCTGATGAGCAAAGGCTGAGAGCCTTGGGGTTGTTTTGCCTGGAAAAGAGAAGGCTGGGGGGGGGATCTTAACTAATGTTTAGAAATATCTGAAGGGTGGGTGTTACACAGAAGGGGCCAGTCTCTTTTCAGTTGTTCCCTGTGATAGGACAAAGGTTAATGGTAGCAAGGGGAAACACAGGAAGTTCCACCTCAACGTGAGGAAGAACTTTACTGTGAGAATGACAGAGTCTGGAACAGGCTGCCCAGAGAGGTGGTGGAGTCTCCTTCTCTAAGGACTTACGAGACCTTCCTGGATCTGTTCCTGTATGGCATGCCCTAGGTATTCCTGCTCTGGCAGGGGTGTTGGACTCAATGGTCTCCAGAGGTCCCTTCCAACCCCTAGCATTCTATGAGTCTAAGCCAAAAACCCCTGTCCCTTTGACTGTGCTTCAGGGAAAGGTAAATTGTACTCATTGCCCAGGAAGCATTCTCTAATTTACTTCCCATAGGAGAACAACCTGAGCCATATTCAGGATGCTCATCCTCTACTTATTTCTGTGCCCAACAGAAGTCTGCTCATGGCCGTATTCTGATGCTTTGGGGATTGCTCTGGTGTTTTAGGCAGTCGAAGGCTCAGAGAGAATGCCAAGCTCTGAGAAGGGCTTAGGGGTCTCTTTTTTCTGTCACTTCATTTCTGCCCTTTTCTTAGCCTCAGTGGATGTGAGAGGCAAGGAAGGCTGTTAGGATGGGTTTCGGGGCCATCCAGGAATAGTAAAGCACCTGTCTGTATCTCTTTCTAATGCACCCCAACATCTGTCTGTCTTCATAAGCTGATTGTTGGGGATGGCACGTAGACATCCCTATAGTCTCTGCCTTGTTGCTAGATGCTTTCTGGAAGAAAGGGCATGACAACCTCTGCCTCTCCTGTCTGACAGGCACTCTGTATGGCTGGAAGAGGCTAAATTAAAACCAGCAGAAGTAGACTTTCTGGTTTTTCTTGATAACTGGTATAAAGGAGAGAAGGGAGCAGCCTGCGCACTGCAATTAACATCAAATTCTATTGCAACCCAACCTGTAATGTGATATAGATACAATCTCAGCAGAAATTTGAATGCTGCACTGAGTCAGAAACATACTGCAGTGCTGTTTCTTGAAGAAAGTAATTAGCCTCGGAGACCCAGTGGTTTCTCGTTCTCCCCGTGGTAAACACACTGAAGTGGGGCAGTACTTCCCATAGGTTTCCAAAGTCAATTTGGACGAGGTACAGATTCAACTTATAAACCAAAGCTTTAATGAACGCTTAGCGAGAGGCAGGAGTACCTGTGGTCTTCCTGCAGTGCCCACCACGTACCGCTCAGTGCCATGCTGCTTTTCTTTCTTGAGCTCTGAGTACTTTGTCTCTGTCTGGCTGCTGCTGGGCCACCCCGAGCCCATGCGCCAAGTGCAACCGATAGACATCGCAGATGGGTGCAACACAGCTTTAGCACCCTTCACCGCAAACCCCTCCAAGGGTGAATGCAGTGTGATGGACCTGACAAGGTCACGATCTGCCATGCTTGCCTGCAGCTGGGTGCTGTGGCCCGCTCCAGAAGGAAGCTAGGAAATGAGCTGTTTGGATAACGTAGCACGGATACGAGTAGTCGCCATGCTCCGTCTTTAAATGAAAATTGAGTTAAGTTCTAAAATATATATAACCTGTTCCCAGTCTGGGTGACCGTAAGATTCTCACTTGTGCTTTCCTGATTTGCTGCATTTCTGTTGTTTGTCACATCCAGTAAAAATACCCTGCGGGGTCTTTGGGAAATAATCATGTCCTCAGCTCTTAGGAGATGCATAGTCCTCTTGAGGCATCACACTGAAACAAAATACTGTGCTTTGGTGAGTTTACCTGGCTTATTTGTATGTTCCTGCACCTTTTTTCCCCAAAGCTGCACTCAACAGTGACACTCAGCACCACTATATTGAGTGGTAAATAGCTAACCCGCCTGCAGTTTAACACTTTTGTTAGCTTTTGTCTAGAAGTGCACATTCAAGGCAGCCTAGAACACTTCAGAGTGATTCTTCAGAGGAGACTTTCTCCTAGGCCTTCTTTCCTTCAGTTGCTGGAAAATGAGAAGACGATAAAGGTCTTCTAAGATACAATTATTTCCCAGGTTCTGTATCTTAAAGGGTCAGTCTTAGGAGCTTAGTCTGGTTAAGAAGTAATTGCAAAACTTGTCATGTGTACCCTTTAAACTGTTTGTTGGACTGTAGCCTTACGATACCGAGCGCACTCTCGATCTGGGTTTTCATAGGTGGCTTCTAGTGACTCATTCTGTGAACTCTGATGGGTTTTCACTGTGGGAGAGACACCAGCCACCGAAAGGCTGATTGTTTGGTGAGGATAGGAGCTAGGTAAATGCCCTCATATTACTTTGAGGGCACCACTGGTTTGTCCTGCAGAAGCAAATGGCAGCGTGCATTGAACAGTCACTGCACAGAGCTCAGGAAAGGAAACGATGGAATGCATTCACGCTGCTATTATGGAAATAGTGTCTGAACCAAAACATGAGTCAAATCTGGTGCAAACCAGTGGCAGAAAAACTACTGGTCCGTTTGCACAGCACTTGAATGGTTTCAGCAAAGTGTGGCATTAGTTTTCTATTTTTCTGAATAATTATCCTCTAATGTTTGAGAAGGGGCCACAGCATTTCTGGTTTTCTGGTAGGAAGTGGAGGATACCTTGCAGAGGGCGTGCACAGGACCGTCCGTAGACATAAAAACTCATTAGGTCTCTCCCTCTTTGGGTCATTGAGCAGAGTTTAATCTTTGCTCCAGGATTCATGTGGCCTATCTGTGTTCTGAACAACTTTAACAGCGTATCTGTTTGGTAGAGTTTGTATCTCACCCTGAAAGAACTGAGTTATGCTTGGAAAAGAAGCTGCCAGTTCTGAATGGATCACTCAAAGATGTAGCAGAGACACTGAACTGAAAGATGTTTTAAATTGAATTTTAAGATCAAAAAATAAAAAGGAAACGCCCAACATCACACAAACAAAATAGTATTCTTCGAGAGAGAACAACATGCTCATGTTGGTAGCTTGCAGAGAATTTCACTTGACTGGAGCTAATGTTTACCTCATAGAAAAGGATTACAAGGATAGTAAGAGAAGCTTCCAAGAAGCAGATGAATGATCTTCATGTGAAAGAGGCAAAGAATGAGGTCTGCTGGCACATGAAACAGTGAGCCTAACATGAAGCTGTAAATGAGCAGAGAGATGAATATGCTGCCAGAAGCTGCTTTGTGGAAAGACTTAAAAAAAGAGCTTAACAAATGCAAAACCATCTTGCACCCAGGAAGGGGAGGAGAGAACAGTGCAGATTCATAGCAGTAGATAGTCATCACCAGAACTTAGTCTTTTGAACTGTTGGTGTTGGGTTAAATTAGTACAAAGTAAATGAGTGTCTTTACATTTCAACAACAATTTATGTGTGAGCTCACGGAGGAGAGAAGATTTGTGGTTTCTGTTTTGTCTAACATGCAAAGGATGCTGATAGATGAATGCACAGTAGGAATGACTTTGATTCTTTCCCTTGTTGTTACCCTGGGAAGGAGTAGAGTACCTCGTCCCACTCTTCCAAGTAGACAAGCTGTGCTAAATGGTGTAAGAGTTAAACTTTGTAAGTTCTGAGCAGGCAATTTTGTTGAATTGAACATGGAATAAACAGAAGTTTAAAGTCTCAAACACATTCACAGGAAAAAAAATCGTTGTATACGATGGCCACGACTGCCTGCCGGCATTAGTAATATAACCCGCTCTCCGTGCCCAAGTCATCCTTGATGACAAGGAACGGGGCTCTTAAATGTTCATCTGCTTTGTGTTTTGCAGAGCTTTCTGGCACATGGATGGTGGGTGAGTCCGAGACTGGCCAGAGCCCAGGCTGTTGTGCTGGGTTCTCACTTGAGGCCACTGAAGGGGTGGCCGATTCTGGGGCTTCAGCAAAGGAGGCAGCGAACAATTGTGAGTGGTCCAACAGCCACAGTCTCGGCCTATTTAGCTGTACCTGAGCACTAGAAGCTGTGCGAGCAGTAGCTGGTGCTACTACAACTGATGCTGACAATAATGGCTGCTCCCAGCAACAGCTATCTCTTACCCTGCCTTTCTGATCCCTTTGACAGGCAGCAGACCTGTCGGCTCTTTTTCTCTTGCCAGCTGTGACTCCTGGCTGGACCTTCTCCTGTTACCGCCCTTTGTCTTTAGGGTTGCAAATTTTTATTTATTTGTTTATATATTTATTTTCCTGCTTAGAAGTATGGAGAATCTTTCCAGCGGCTGTGGTACCGGAGGCGCGTAAATGAAAGACATGCCATCAGCCCGTGGTTTTGAATGAGAATGTGATTGTTTTCTCACAGAGCCACAAGAATGTTTTTAATCAATTCGTTAATAATGGGGCTTCTAAAACCATTTTGCTCTTTCAACAGGCAGTACGTGGAGTAGTTAGTGGCTGCGGTATTGTGGATGAGAACCTGTACCAGGAGGAGACATGGCATCCCACTGTGACAACAGCCATCTGGCATCAAGCACTGAGAAAGTGGCCTGTGGCGTGGTTTGGTTGATGCAAGCTCCGGAAGCCCCGCTTCCGAGGAACTGAAAGGAAAACCTCAGCACAGACAGGTGAGGGACATCTTAGTAGCAAAATTGCCTGAAATCTGCCAGAAGGACTGGGGACAGAATGTGTGGCCAACCTTGTAGCATCTTTGACAGAATCCTGCAACCAAGTCTGCCATGGTACCAAAAGAACACCTGTTGTCTCAGTATATTTTGGATGATTCCATTACTCAAAGATGTCTATGACATGAGACTGACTCTCCCATCTGCATTTAGTTTATCTGCATAAGCATTTTGTTACTGGCGAAGGAGCGGGTCAAAAGGTGAGCTGCATCAAATAGCTGAGGGCAACCGTACCGGTGCTTGGCAAGTTTCTTGCTCGCTTTTACCTAGTCTGGCAGAATTAGGCATGTGTCCTGGGGTCAGTTCAGGAAAAATGTGCTTGCACAGTTGCCCCGTCTTAGAAAGTAATTAAAGGGAAAAGCATTTTTTGTGTGACTGTCACTGTGCTGGTTGGCATGCAGTTTTGCAAATCGTCTTACCCTAGAGAGGGGGAAGACCGAGTGCTACTGTTAATTAGCAGAGAGAAAAAATGCAGCATCATCTGTGGCATCTCCTCTGTGGTCCTATGGCTAAAAACGTGACTATCACAATCCACTTCCCCTGCGAGTCTGGTGCCAGTACGGGATACGTCTGAGGAAGGGACGGTGCGGCAGCTTGCATCTGCCTGTCAGGGGCCAGCATTTGCTCGCAGCTGCGGTCGGTAGTTTTACATAGCACTCGGTTGACCTCTCTCTTGGCTTGCAGGTAACAGAGCCCTGCCTCAGACCCGAGGGCTCTTCCTAACAGCGTTCACGGAGCCGGGGCTGTACCGCGGAGCACGCTCATGCGTTCGTGCCCCCGCTGCTAGCGGAACTCTGGAGAGGAAGAAAAGCGCGGCCACGGCAGAG
>JANHGL010011021.1:11558-24784 GCA_024611195.1 Ceyx melanurus | reverse complement strand
TAATGGGGATGGCACAACACTTCTCAACAGTCCCTAGCCCACTCTCCAAAGGACAGGCATTTCCCCCCTCCCCCCTCCTACCCCTTCACTGTCCCCTGCCTCCAAACTGGTGTCTTTTTTTTTGGTTTCCTCCACTCTTGACTGCCTTTTGTCCTCCTCTGTCAGCCTTAGAATCTCCCCATCTTCTTCTCTCTCTGCATGACCAGCTTGTTATCACACAGCAATGTTCCAAAATAACTTCAACTTCCACCACACAGTTAGTGTGAGAAGCAGTAATTGTCCAAGAAGCCTAAGAAAGTCGAAGAGAGATTATATATGGTGGCTTTTTCTGTCCAGTATAATGTGTCCTATAGAAATGCAACCACAGGCTATTGTGTTATTAGGGCAGAGAATAGAGTGTGTTTAAAGCCTGGATTGGAAAAAAAAAAAAAAAAAAAGGCAGAAGAAAGGATGCTGCTCCATTTGGGGAATGGGGATTCCTCTCAGACTTCTGGACCAGAAGTCTGGTGTAAATAAAAAAGTACCAGACTGTTTTATTCTAGCTGCAATTGCTGTAAAATAATTTTTTTCAAAGCATTTTACTTTCTGGGTTGCTTTTCTACCTTCCTACAACTTAAAATGTCATTGCTAAAATCTAGACATGTAGCTTGTCCCACCTTGTCCTTTTCAGCTCTACTGGGAAGAAGCAGCCATCGGGGTGGCAGAAAAACACCAAACCCGAGACAAATTCAGAGACAGAAATGCTGTGCTACCCTTCCCATGAATAAGGCAAACCAGTTGCCTTTGCCAGCAGTCCCAGTATCCCTCCTCCAGTGCAGGCATCAGGCATCCCTCAAAGGCATGTTGGACACAGAGCTCATGGCTGTGCCAGACCTATCTGGAAGGAGGAGCATTGTCTGAAATGACAGCTTTGCAGCTGGTGCACTCACCTCTGCTGACATGCCTGCTAAGCCCAATGCCTTCCAGCTCGTGGTGAGGTGAGGACAACCACGCCAGCTGGAGGACATGGACCTGGGTGGGTCTCCTTAAAAGGTTCTGTTGCTTCCTGGTAGGTGAGCTTGTGCTTAAAAACATCTTCCTCAGAGTTAGCCGTCTGTGCTGTTTTCACTTGGAATGATAAACAATTATGTTTAAACATAAAAAACCTGCTTTCTTTAATCTACTCCAGCTTGTATTCATCTGAGCTGTGCATCGTATTAATTACATTCCTTTTGTTCTTGTCCATGCCCACACAGGGGTATCACTATTACTGTTGCTTTCTCTTTTTATTATTTGTATACTCTCACTCACCAGCCCCTAATATTCTGTACCTCAAGAGTACATTTTCCTGATCACATTCCTTCATTAAGAAAACTTAATTTTATTGCTGACAGGAAATGGATTAAACAAAATAAACCACCCTAAAACAACCATAAGGTTACTTGTTGGATTAAATATTAAAATTAATAATCCAGTGCTACATTTGGCTCTGTATTTATGTTAATATTTAATTCAATAAAAGACCAAGATTTAGAACATTTTCTCATTTGTTTAAAGCTACAGATGAAATTGCAATTTCTGTATAAATTGGAACAATACATAGCTAACTGTACTATGGTAATGAGGAGGAATGGCAGCTCAAAAATCCTCTATTTGGCAGGAAGGGAGGTTTTAGCAGCAGGAAAGGGATGGCAAAGCTGCAGAGGAATGAAAATCCTGCTCTCTGGAAGAAAGCTTGACAGCTAGAAAACAGACTGTGGGTTTCAAGACAAGTGCTCTATGTGTGGCAGCTGCTTGGGTTTGAAATGTGTGTTGCCCTGTTGTATTGTGTTACATCTCTATAGCATCGGAGAGCTTGAGGATGTTTGCCTCTGGGAAGGATAACCACTGGGACCACTGTTGAAGAACCAGGTCCTGGACTGGAAGTGCATCCCAACTGGCAGGGAGGAAGCCTTTCAGGTTCACCACTGCTTATGTCTGGGTAGTACTGCCACACAAAGTTTTGAAACGCCCTGGCTCACACTGGGAGTGCCAGGCAAAATCTGCTGAATGGTGAGTTCTGGTTCATCCCCTTTTCCAGTGCTGAGTCAAACCTGGATGAAGTTGAGATCAATTGATGTTCAGCCTCAGCATCCCAACAGCAAGGAGAACTGGTTTCAGGGGGAGAATCCATAGCCTGGGAGCTTTCATATTTCAGCATGGAAAATCAGTTAGGAAGGATTTTAAAAGTCTTGCTCAGTTGTTCTTATTTTCCAAGGATGGAGAATTGATGTTATTTTCCAAGAGTGGGCAGTGCCCCTTGAAATGGTTGATCCTGGAGTTTTACCCATTGGGAGGTATTACAAAAGCCATTTACTTTTCCAGGATATCTGCAGTGTTGAAAACCAGAACAATAATATTTTCTGATGTCACATGGAAGAAGTTCACTTTGGAGGTGGAGTTACAAGTCAATTTTCTGAAGTTTAGATATGTACCCAACATTCCTTGAACCCTTTATGGCCTAATTAAATTCAAGAGGCTTTATAAAAAAACCTGCATGGAATACTCTTTTCTATTAAGAAACTGCTTAATAAAACAGATTATGTGTAAAATGGAGAAAGGGGCCTTGTGATGGAAGAGTGAAAAGACACTAATGAGCAAAGTCTGAGTGTTAATGAATCATATTAGCATGCCATTACCTGCAACTATCATAAATAGACCAATCAGTATTAGGTTCCCTTTTCTCCAAAGAACACTATGTGATTCCTGGCTTGATGCGGTTACTCTTATTTTGTACCAGGGGAAACTGAAGCAGAAACATCACTTGCATTCACCCCCGAAGCCGGTGGTGAAGGTGGAGATGAGAACATTGGCTTTTTATTTTTATATGGTATGCCTTGACCTTTGAGGATTCGAAAACTGCCAGTCACATCTTGACCTCTGTGTTGAGCTGCTTTTCCCAACTGTATAGCAACAGCATCAAGAATCTCACAGCTCCAGCAAGTAGTTCCCTACCTAGATCCTGAGTGTTTTGTTCCTCTCTGGACCTGTGTGGTCATTGGCACCCAAGGAATTGGTGGAGTCCCCATCCCTGGAGATATTTAAAAGATGTGCAGATGTGGTGCTGAGGGATATGGTTTAGTGGTGGACTTGGCAGAACAATTCTGTGTTGTTTCTCCTCCATCACTGTGTCATCCTCAGCTTGTTCAGTGAAAGCCAGAAGTGATTTATTTTTTGTTTCCCTGCTCTCTTGAGCTCTGTTGGGAGCTGGCATTGACAACTGTGATTGAGAATGATCCCAGTTATGGTCAGATAGTACTAGAAAACTTGGGCTGGTTTAATAGTAATATCAGTAAATATGTTTTCATGGATGTCTTTGTCATCTCATACTGCTGCTGTGGAGAAGGGGATTACTGCATTTCATTTAGTCTTAGCCAACAGAGACTGACTTTGGGGTAGAAGGTGTAAAAAGACAAAATTCCAGTGAGCTGGGGAAGGGTGAGCAGGACTCAGAGACTACGCTAGTTCACACAGGATCATTCCTTTCTTGTTATAATTTACAGCAAAACTCCCCATTGAAGTGATGGACATGTTAAAAAATACTCTAGATGAAGAATCTGAGAGGAGGTGCTACTAGTAACGGCAAGGGAAGTCAAGAAGAAAGAACAAATATGTTTAAACACATAGGCTGGGCTTCCTCTCACTTTACCAATGATGTAAAAATTGCATGCCAAAGCAAGCTTCTTCCAGCAGGTGATTTGTCCTTTCCCAAAGGGCCGTCCATAATGTTCAGGAGCCGTATGGGTTGGGCTTTTTTTCATCCTTTTGACATTAGAGCATTGTCAGGGGATAGTAAGTTTTTTAAAACCTTTCTTTTTCCCTTTCCCTGCCTGCAGCGAAGTGTGTGGGGGAGGGGAGTTGTGGGGGGGTTGCAACGTTTTTTTTTCCCAGGCGGCAGACAGAGCAGGCTGGTCCGGGCAGGCTGTTTCCTGCCACTGCTGCCAATGGCTGCAGAGTGCAACGGAACCTGGATGTCCCTGGTGCAGTCCTGTACATGCATGGGAGCTTGCAGTGCTAAGGTGGGAAGGGACACCATACTCTTGTGAGCAGACAGGAAGGAGATGAGAGCTCCGGAGGAAAATTTGCACAGGGTCCCAACCTGTTCCCCTTCTCCTCAGTGAGAATTCTCTGACCAGCTCACTGCTGCAATTTTTGGAGCACCTCCTGCCAGCCGTGTTGGATTCATCTGACATTTTTTCCCTAAACCCCGTTTCCTTGCACCCTGTGGAAGGGGCTGGGGGGGGCCAAGAGCCACCGCCTCTTTCCCCTTCTGACCTGCCGGGCTGCCATTTTGAGTTTGCCTGCCGCCATCTTCTTTCTCCCAATGGCTTCCCGGCGCCGCCCTGCTGTACCTGCTGGTCATTGAAAGGGAAAAGTGACCAACAATTTGGATTTTTCTGTTCTGTTCTGCTGTTCAACATTTACTGTTTCACATTGCTGTTTATGTTCTATACAAATATATATATATATATTATTCTTTAATAAAATTCTTGTCTCCTTATATGCCTCTGGTCTCACATTGCTAAATTTAAGATAATAGCTGTCCAAACCAGGACAAGCATGGTCAACTTTTAGCCTTAATATGTGACTTCTAGTTGGTGCCTTTAGGAGACACAAGCCCTCTTCCCTCCTAGAAAAAGCACAAATAACTGTAATTTCACAATATTTCTGAAAGTGGCTCTTCATTTTTTAAACAGCTCTAGCTGTCAGAAATAGCTGATGCATTTGAAGAAGATGAGTGGTGAAGAAGAAGATGCAGTTGAAGAAGGTGGTTGTAAAGTGGAGTGAAGAAACAGTGTGTAACTTCTGCTTTCCAGCTGACTGAGTGACTGTATTTTCTAATATCCCTCCTTGGCTTCAGAATCGATGTCCAGACCTTTGGTGTTTGCCAGGAGTTGCTCTGCCTGGCATTGCAGACCTGGGTATGTAAGGAACCTTCCTTATGTTTTTGGTGGAAGAGCCTTAACAGAAGTCACCAAGACTTTGTCTCCTATGTCCCCAAATAATGTATGCATATGGATTCATGAGAGATGTAAAAGTGGGCTAAAAAACATAACTATTGCACCACCAAAGTGGAGGGCCAATTCCCCTACATAAGGCTAGAGTAGAAAACAGGAAACTATTTTTTCTTATCATTTGCCTGATTAGTACTGTTTATTTTCACCATTGCCTGTTTTGGAGTTTTCTTTCTTTTTTTTTGTTTTGGAGGAGAGTTTGAAGGTGTTTTACATCTGCTCTTGAGTCACCTGGGTTAACATGGGTTTTGAAGAGCCTAGAAGTTGGATGGATGTGGAAGCAACCATTGTTTTGGGCTGAACTCATGCTCTGCTCCTACCACATTGCTTGTCTTTGGCCAGGCCAGGATGAAAACATCACTCAGTGGAAGGTGAATCTTCCAAATTGGGGATCCCAGAATGACCTTGCAGAGGAGAAGGTCTCAGCTTTATTGCTATTTTTTGCCTTTATTTGTGAACAGAAGAGGAGAGATAGGGGCATAGATTACAATATTTTCCCATCTTCTGGAAGCAAGGATGAGAATCTTTGTGATGAGAAGCATTTACCAGAAATGTCTGCAGGTTCCTGTCTGGTTATCCATGACTCACAGTCTGTTATGGCTGTACTGTGAAGTGGGAGGGCCATGATTCTATATGCTGGGAGGGAAGGCTTATACTCCCCTTTTATTACCTATGGGGCTTTGGAAAATCTCCCTTGTAATCACAGCCTCCATCCTGCTCCCAGGCGTTACCTTGAGGGCAGCCTACAAAGCTGAGATTCCTACAAGGACCGAAAGGTTTAGTGAGCTCAGGTGCTTGGGGCTCCACAGCTCTCCCAGCTCATCCTGCCACGTTTATAAATATGTTTTAGTTCAGCACAAGATGCTGGTCAGGTCTCCTGTGCCAGATATCTATCTGCATGTAAACATCCCTGTGCACCAGGGTCACCTGTCTCTGGGTGAGTACCAGGCTGTGCAGAGATGCTTGCATTTTCACCTTCCCCTATGCAGGGACAGCATCTGTATCATAAAACACTCATACAGTCCTAAAAAAAACCCCATCAGAGTCCTAAAACTACCCTTTGATTCAGAGTGAGCAGCATCTTCCCTACTACAAAGAGACATGTAGCAGAATTACAAATGTCCAAGCCTACCAGGGTTTTGCTACGCATTCAGCAGCCCTGCATAGGTTTGTTTTGTTGGTTTTTTTTCCACCTTAGGGGTTTAGACTGCACAGCAAGTCCAGTAATGAACTGTTATTCTGGAAAATAAGACTTTCATTAGGTTAGGATTCTGCCAGGGTATTTGCGTTCCTTTATAATGAACCATGATATTGTGCTAAGCCCCAGAGTGGAGCAGAGAGCTGCTTTTCTCATTGCTATCAATTACTCACTTATGATCAGATCCCCTTGCCTTTATCAGGCACCACATCTGGAGGAATGGTGGGGGACTGTCATAAGGCATCCATCTCACCAAGAAGCTCTTTTTGGGGTTTGAATCCAAACATGAGTCAAACTGTTGATCATAACCCTACATTTCGTTATGATGTTCCAGAAACAAATGCTGTTTTTATTATTTTTTAAAAATGTGTTCATTATTCATCACTAGCAGGTACTGAAATTGCAATACTTGTCTCTTCTGGTGTGAAAACATTAATAACTGCTTTGGCTAAGCACAGAGACATCATTCATTTTACAAATACACAGGAAATTTGTGCCGCCCAGGATTAAAGTACAGCATTTCTTTGTAGGCGAGGGTTTCAAGGCACGTTTTACAATGAGAAAGAATTAGATTTATGCAGAACTATGTTTCCACAAGCAGATGCAGTCAGGCTGCTCACCCACCAGTCACAGCCTTAAGCCATGGGGCACAAGCACGGGGGTTGAGAGCTATTTCTGCCCTATCTAAGGGTCTCAGTCAGGATCTATGTTGGGCTGATGCTTTCTTTCTGCACATAAGGCTGGGGCAGGTTGGATCTTCCTGGGGGTGCTTGGCACCATGGCACTGCCTCCCATGTCGCTCCACCAGCCTTCAGACACTGTGCACGCCTCACCTTCGTCAAGGACAAGGAGCAGTAAATCCCTGAAGCTTCCTAAAAAAAATTTAATTAAAAAACTGACATAATGGTAGCTTTAAAGGACATGAATGAAAACAGATGTGTAGCTCCTCTCTCTGCCCCCTCTCTCCTTTTCCCTTACCTTCCCCCTCTCTGTAGAGCTCTTCAGAGCAATTTTCATTTGAAGTTTTTTGATTTCATCAGCTCTGGATTCTGTCACTGGTTTTTAGCACAGGCCATGTCAGCAACCTGGTGGGGACACTGTTCAGCTCACAGCAGCAAATGGCCCTCCATGCAGCCTGGCAGCTCAGGGGAACAGGCGGCCCTGTTCCCTGGGGCTGAGCAATATCTCATCTGGGCAGGGCTTCAGGCAGGAGTATGGGCAGAGCTACCAGAGGCTGGATGCACTTGCAGGTGACAACCTGCCCCCACAGCCCCTGAGCAGGCTGATGCTGCAGAGTGTATGTTGAAGTTGGAAATGGGGGAATCAGGGAGGAAAAAGAGCATCTGAAGGTCCTTTGCTATCTAGATTGGCTCAGATGAGAGATGTGACATGGAGCTTGGGCAGGGGGTCTCTTTTGGAGATGACCAACCATCAAAATGGAACTCAAGATTTGCTGGTTCATCCAACCTGGTGATACCTGATGTATCTAAGGCTAGGTTACTGTTAACTGAACAGCTCTGTGACCTGTCAGTCCACTCATCTGGTAGTATTGACAATACAGGAACTGAGCCACAGAGGTAGTCATAGATCTGCCTCCCTCGGTACAGAAATGCAATGCCCTGGCACAGGTGCCATCATGACTGCTCTAGCAAATCTGATCTGTGGAAGGCTGAGATCTGCAGTGAGTGTCTTTTTTTTTTATCCTATTTTACTTAAAATATATATTTCATGAAACTATTACAGCATCAGTCCAGAGCTGGGGATGTTCTACTGTCTTGTCTTTCCAGGGGATCAGCACATCTGAAGATAACTCCTGGACCCCTGAGATCGGTTGGGCCAGATATTTCAGACAAAGGTGTTTTCCAGCTCCACACTAACAAACCATTTGAGGTAAAACATGATGTGGCACTAGTGATTAAAGTGGACATACTGATTTTCTTAGGAAATCCAGTGAGGAGGAGGAGTCCCTACAACACCTTGAAGAGGGTTAGATGATGCCATGGCCTCTGATCTGATCACCTCCTCCCCAGGCTGCATGTCCAGCATGCCAGGCTTAATATCAGCAGGCAAGCCAATACAGTGAATGGAAAAATGGGGTCAAACTCTTCCCACTGGGACTGTTCATGCTTTGCATTTTGCAAATGTAAAGTACTCACCAGTTCAGGGCTTCCAATTAAAGCTGGACAAATTAAAAACTTCTCAACTCACTGCCCAATCCTCCACAAAATATTCAAATAAAAAATGATTTGTATCAATGCAAAGTACAGACCTTTTGATTTATTTTTTTCTCCCTATCAAAATAAACCTTTCTTCTTCCCACCCCGATTAATTTTAGATCAAATGAAATGTTTTATTCAATTACAGACTGAAATGTCATTTCAGAACATTAACTAGAATAACATTCCTTTTTAAAAAGTGGCAGAGCAAAGAAGTTCACCTCTTAAAACTTTTTTTTTCCTCCCTCATGGATGTAGGAACAAGTTTGTTTTCTGGTGAAAAAAACACGATTTTTTTGTGAACCTTTCTGGTGAGTGTCCCATGGCAGTGTAAGCCTCCAAAGAAGGGGATGTGCCTGAGCTCTGAGAGGGGCTGACCTTGCTGGAGCTGTGCAGCACAGGTTGGCCAAAATAATCTTCATTCCCCAAGAGCTTCCTCCTACATCTCTGCTGACTGCTCTTTAATCAACTATTTAAAAAACAACTTGGAGACGTTCATCACTTTCCAAATCCCTAGGAATTTAAAAAGAAGATAAATAAAGCACAAGATACCATATCAGTGGTTACTGACTGGTCTGAATCTGACCCAGACAGGTGGGCTGTGATGCTCCCACACAGGGAGGTGGGTCTTGGACAGGAGGAAGAGGGAGGAGGATTTGGGAAATGGGCAATAAATTTATTTTCATTGAGTCTGAGACCACACTTACATTTTCAGTGTGACTACAACATGCATCACAGGCGGATCTGGAGGCAGGGCTCCAAGGGGATTAGCAAAGATTTATTTTTCTTTTTCTGGAATGTGATGAAAGGGGGGGAAGGAGAGATGAGCAAGGAGTTGTACAGAAAGGAACCCATTTTTTTTTTATCTTTTCCAATGACCTTGTTTTTTTATTCCTACTTGAAAGCAATTTTCTTTCCTTGTGAAAGTTTGGAAATATCTGGAGACTGGGGCCAATGAGAAAGGGAAAAAAAAAGGGGGTGGGGGCAGGAAGGGAGCTTGGTGAAGAGAAGAAATATGGAAAATAGACAGAATAAATGTAAATTGAGCTGGAAAAAAATTCTCCTTCTGCTTGCTGATGTTTATCCAAGGAGAAATATCTGCCTGGTCATGGCACTGTGATTAAGTACCAAAGCTGGAGGAGATGGGCTGATGCCCATGGGAAGGATGACTGCTCTGGCGATGAAGGGGAAGCGTGCTGCCTCATTGAGAGCTGAGAACTGTGCACATACATCCATGTGTGTTAGTGGGTGTTGCTGATCCTGGCCCAGGATGTGGGTGGCAGTTGCTGCCCATGAACAAGCTGCTGCACAGGGGAAGTGGATGCCCATGGTGCCTTCAGAGTGTTTCTCAGCCTGGATGTTTTTATTGTATGTAAAACTAGACCATGAGGAGAGCAGAGGCATTTTCTGTGTGACTTCTGTGGTCCTCACCCTAATTGCACCTGTTCCTCTCCTAAAGTAACTGCTTCAGAGCCATTACAAGATGGATTTTATTAGTTTTCCCCTGACTCCCACCCCTGTTCAGTGGGCTTTGATCAGGACTGGAAAGCAATGAAAGCTCACTGACATAGGTCCTTCTTAGCCTACATGGGTAGCTTGATGGGGGAGGTTGCCAGTGGAGATTTATGTTGCTCAGCGTTTGAAGTTTCCCTTGCAGCAAACAATTAATTTAACTCTGGTGTGTTTATTTTTTTTTTCAATTTGGTTTCTTAAAAGACTCTGTTCTGCAGTTAGCCTCTGTAATGGGAGCATGTGGACAATAAAAAAGGTAGCTGCATCATGGAGGTAACCATCCTGGAGCTCCAAGGTGTGGTGCAAGGGTCCACCAATAGATCCTGTGAGTAACCAAAACCCAGTGGCCAACTCTGTCCCACCCTCTTCCATAACCTCTATTGCTCCCAGGGCAGGAAGGTGCATGAGTCCATGGCCACTTTGCCGTCAGATCTGTAGCAGGGCTTTGCCCTTGAATTGCAAAGACACAATGGCACATTCTTCCACCTCATCCCTGTAGCCACATTAGTAGCTTGTTCCTTTGCATTAAATTGGTGGCATTTAACCTCTAACTCCTTAGTTAAAAAGTAAAACCCAAAAGCAGGTCTTCCAAAGGTGCAACTATAGATGTTAACCCAGAAAAAAGTTTTCTTACTAATAGGAGGGGTGCCTAATTTTAGATAAAACCCAACCTTTGCTTTGAACTGTTGGCTTGGGTTGATCTTCCTGTGGTTAGTCATAAATACTTAATAAATGATTCAAGTGCTCACTTTGCATAGCTATAGATTCTCATAAATAATTCTAGGTACTAGTATTTAATTATGTGACCTATATTGTGGAGGATTTTTTATCTAATTTATGGACTTTAGAGTCCTTCTGAATAGAGTGCAGCTTATTTTCAGCTTCTTATCAATACCAATGCTAATCAAGGATAATTTAACTTAAATAGAACTTTTATGCCTACTAAAAGGAGCTGCATTTTAACCCTCGGGAGAACCAGAGAAGCCCAATTAGGAGCAGGACAGTATTTCCCAGTAATGTCGATGTATGTGGCACTAGGTATGCGCTAAAGATTGCTCTGCAAACTGGACAACTGCTTACCTCTAAATAATGTGATTGCAAGGAGAGTATTAGCATTTATGCAATGCAAAATGCAAGAGAGCCATGCATGGGGAAACTCCAGACAAACTAAGGGGTTTCTCTGATGAGCAATGAGTCCAGTGGGAAGGCTCCTTCTCTAGACTTAGCCTTGGGCTTAAAAGACAATAAAGAAAATTCAATTTTTTATTTTATTTTTTTAAACCCGCTGCATCTAAAGGCCACTGAAGAGGAGTGATTAAAGGTTGTATGATTGGGAGCAAAGGGATGAGAGAGAAAAATTAAATGAAAATGTCTTTGTAGTAACTGTGCTTCCATGAGAGGCTTCCCAGGTCCTGGCTGAGTCCCACATGCATTGTGTGGAACAGCACATGGGGGCAAAGCTGAATCCCCCAGGGCTGCCTCATGCTTATGGCAGTGTGTGAAAAATCTCAACTCCTGCCCCCAACTGCAGCAACAGAGAGATGTTTTTAAACAAATATAAATCTCACGCAAAATAAAATATCTTTTTATTTAAGGTCGAAAGCCCTGCTAAAAAGGTTCCTCTGTAAAAGGTGGACCCAGCTATCACCCTGGAGGTTTTGCCCTTCCCAGGGGCAGAGAGCAGCTGAGGCAGGCAGACTTCTGCCCACGGCAGTGCCTAGCATTGCAGGTCCTCTTCTGGTGAGTACTTCCTTGCCAGCATCCAGAATCATAGTGTCTATCTACTAGCATGAGGTGGCGAGGCTATTATAAATAATTTATTCTCTGGGCAGGATGGTGAGGAAGAGAGCAAGTTTTTAATTAAAATGATGTCTTACAGATCAAATAAATATGAATAAGATGCCAAAAACAACTGTATAAATCCCAAACATTCTCTTGTGTTTTAATTATTTGTGTTGATAAAGCAAGAGTGAAGGCATTTTTACACTGCTTGACGGGTGAAGAGACAAAAGGTTACACTGGCATTTTTAATGATCTTTTCAAGGAACAAATATTTCAGAAGCCCAGATCTGACAAACTATAATTCATATCAGGAATTAAATTGGAATTTAGAGAACAATTGTTAATATTTCAAAGTAATTGTTTAAGAAATTATCATTTTGGTATCTGCCTCAAAAATAATTACCCACCACTAATTTTTCTTTTTCAAAGGCTGCTATTTGTTGGAATAGTGGAAAGATGAGGAGTTTTTGCTGCGAGCTATTTATGTAGTTCAAATGAGGAAATAAATAGGAAGGGACTTTCATGTTCCTAGGCAAATGAGTCTGACTAATGTACGATTTCAAGCTCAAAAGTGGGTTCTGAATTTATTTCAAAAAAAAAAAAAAAAAGGGGGAATTTTTATGGATGGGATTTTCAAGTCACAGCAGTGCAAGTGAAGAATCAATATTTGTGCTTATTAATAAGACATGGGTCTAGATAAAGTCCCATGTCATGGAGAAACCCTGACTACCTGGTGTGTGTGCTGCAGCCTGCACGTCTTTGCTTGGTGTCAGACAGGGTAAGGCTGTCTGTCTATTTGCAGGCTACACATGTGCTTTTTACTGCTGGTCTTTCAAACATAGCTAGTGCAGCCACTCAGATGGTCAGACACATTATTGTGTCTACTGCACAATCCTACTGTACAGCCCTACATCTTGGGGTAGAAGAGGAGGGGTATTCTTACTTCTGCTCTTCAGACAGGGAATCAGTAAACTGAGACATCTGTGGTCTTCTGCAAAGGAGTCTGGGTACCTGAATATGTAGTGAATAATGGCAGGGAACAGGCTGGAGGGGCAGAGGGGGTTCGGGGGAAGAGTAAACAGGATCTTCAACATCATCTTCTGCATCCTGCAGCCTCAGGGTGGGGTTATCTAGACACTCTAGCAACCTGCTCTCATGATCTGCAAATGCAAAAAGAGAAAATGCTTTCTGTGTTTTGTTAATTTTTTTTCTGTGAAATTATTAATCTGTCCTTGGTAGGAATAATGCTCAGATGCATTTTGAAATATCTCATGTACAAACACACGGGGTTTTTTAAGTGTCTAGTTTTCTTCTAAGCAGCGCTGATGCTGATGTTGGGAAGTGGCTAAAGAACAGATTTTGATTAGAGAGCAGCTCTGGAGAGAGAGACCTGGGGGTCCTGGTGGATAGGGGGATGACCATGAGCCAACAATGTGCCCTTGTGGCCAAGAAGGCCAATGGCATCCTGGGATGCATTAAGAGAAG
>JANHGL010011021.1:0-11458 GCA_024611195.1 Ceyx melanurus | reverse complement strand
GGTGACTTGGTCTAGGTGATCCTGCTGTGGCAGGGGGGTTGGACTAGATGATCTTCTAGGTCCCTTCCAACACCTAATATCTGTGAATCTGTGAATCTGTGAATCTGTGATGGTAATTTTTAAAGTGCAGAGGGAGAAACAACCTTTTTTACTGTGTCTTCTTTGCTATTTCTCAATGCAAAAAACCATTTGTTTATCTGAACTGTCACGTCAGCGTCAGGATACCCCCTGGCTTCTCCAGGCACTCACTATCCAGACTCCCAGTAAGCCTCCTCAATTGTTCTGTTGGCCACCAGGACGTTTTGCTTGACAGTTCCCAGCAGGTTGGTCCCTGCACCCCGTGAAAGACCCGTGCTGCTAATAAATTTGTCCAGCAGACTCCTGGGAAGGTCCTATGGCTTTTAGGTTGCTAATATGTCTTCCACCCTCTTCATGCTTTACCTCCCTCTTCCCTTCGATCTCAAGGACTCCAGACTCTCATGAAGACACTGGTCTGGAGGCTAGTGAGGAATACATTTGACCTTTGTGGTTAAAGATTACTGGAGACTATGGGGGAAGAAAAAAAACCCAAAAACAACACCAAAACAAAATATTTTTGGCTTCATCCTCCCAGCTTGTTGCCAGTATCCCAATTACAAAGGAGATCACAAGGGCTGTGTTGGAATACATTGGTATAAGCAAATTAGTAGGCTGCAGCAGGAGCAGTAATAAAGGCATCTTTGTGTTCGCTTGGTTTTGGGGCTGTCACTCTTGTTTGCATGCTGCCTGGATTCAGTGTCCCCTTGCATGCCTGGGGTTTGTGATTCTGCTGTACCAAGCTATGGCTTGTGCTCCGTATGCTGTGCTTTTAAAATAATTCCTGTGGTGTAGGAATTAATTGTAGTGATTGCAGGTTGAGAAGAAAATGCCGGCGAAGTACTGCGGTGCTGCTGCTGCAGCAGCCCACATGGGTATTGGTAAAACACTCTCCATCTGAGGATGGGCAAGAAAAGTCAGAGAGGAAAATGTTCTCCTTCCCTATGGAAGATGAATTTATATTCTCCCAGGCCTCCTGATCTTGCAAGGCAGCAGGGAGGCCCATGGTAGCTCCTGCTACAAGGAAGAGCTTGGAAAATGTTGGGAATCAATAGGGACTTTGCTCATCTGTCCCATCTGCTACTGGGGCAGAAGATCAGTTCTCTGCTACACAATGTATGCCAGTCTGGCTTTCAGTGGGTGAGGGAACGGGATTTGGAACCCTTCCTTTGGGAAGTCAATTAGTAGCAAATATCTGTTCATAACAAATGGCTCTGCCAAGAAGTCTTCCCCTACTATTAAGTGAATATTTTCCTATTCTTAATTTAAGCCCATACTACTTGTTTTGTATCTGTGTAGAGGCATTAAAAATATATATATATTTCTCTTTATGTTGCATATCACCTCTAAATATCAAATCTAACAACCCAGGTTTCCTTTGCTCTTTGCAGCATGCCTCATGAATCATCCACAGAATGTCGGGATCATGTCAGAGATCTTCCCTACCATCCCTATCCATAGGAATGGACTGAAAATTTCCACGTGGATCAGAACTGAATTGATAGCCTTAACCCAGAGTCTAAAGAAACAGTGATCCTTCTCTCTCTTACAACACATTTATTTCACAAAGGCTACAAACAGGTTTGTTTTTACTTCTCTGATAAGGTACAATTAATATTATCTTTTTTACTTTTTTTTTTAAATTTTATTTTTCCATGGGGTTCATTATAGAAAAAACAAGGAATGGAAATAAGAAGAAGGATTCAGTCCCTTCCCAGGTAAAGCTTGCCATGTCTGAGTGATTCCACACACTGGGCTACAGAGACAGGGGTGATTTCCTTCCAGTTTCTTTGAAAGCAACCTGATTAGCCTACATATTTTGCCAGCAGGCCAAGGAGCTCCTTAGGCTTTTGAGGCAGGAAAAGGTGACATTGCCATGTCACCAACCTGCTCTCCCTTGGTGCACAGCACATGGCAGAAATCCTCTTCGGCAGCAGCCAATGGCTGGGTTCTGAAGCACTCCCCCTGTCTGAAGGATGTTTTCAGGGTCATCTGGGAGTATGTTAGGAGAAATGCTAGCTTACAGAATCATAGAATCATAGAATATTTAAGGCTGGAAAGGACCTGCAAAGGTCATCTAGTCTGGCCCTCTGCAGTGAGCAAGGATACCCTTAACTAGACCAGGCTGCTCAGAGCCTTGTCCAACCTCATCTTGGATATCTCCAGAGATGGTGCCCTAGCCACCTCCCTGGGGAGCCTATTCCACTGATCCACCACCCTCAAGGTAAAGTACTTCTTCCTGATATCCAGTCTAAATCTTCTCTAATTTAAACCCATTTAAACCTCATCCTTTCACTACAGGCCCTTGTAAACAGCCCCTCTTCAGCTTTTCTGTAGGCCCCCTTCAGGTACTAGAAGGTTCTAAAATAACTTTTCACACTGATTTTCTAGCAACCCAAATAGTTCATGAAATGTGACCAGCTTGACCTGGAAACATGCCTTAGCATAACAACACAAGGGCCAAAGCTCTTCCTTTCCTGTTAATATAAAGCCTTAAAGCTTTTATAATAAAGCATCTAATTTGATCTGTGTTGTGCTAGACCCAGAAAATGACCTTACAAATCTGTGAGCATCCAGAGCATCTTCAGGAGTTTTCAAAGAACAGTCACCCAGCTGGTACCTTAGGCAGGTCACCGTTAAGTAGATGGAAGAGTTCTTTCACTGTGGCACATCTCAGGTGCCCAGGATGCTTTATCCACCTGCACGGTATTCCCAGAGGGCCATGTTAAGCCATGTTTTCTTAGTAAATGCATCATGGCCATAGTGCAACTTATCACAAGAGCAGTGGTGTACAACCAGTGCACTCAAAACCACAGAGACTGGGTTTCTGAAAAAGACTTTTCAAATGTGAACCTGCTCTTGCCAATAGTCATGAATGGAGCAACACAGCAGGGGTTCTCAGGTTGTCAGGAGTGGATCAGCAGTACTCTGCAGAGCAACCACCCAGCATATAGGGTGTGCTGGCTTCTTTGGCCAAGGAAGGAACTATTCTAGCTGAGCAAAACCAAGTAGAGGATCAGAGAACATGGACTGCTGAAGGGAGGAAGAGAGGCTATGAAAAACTTTTTCCCTCCTAGAAAAGCTACGTATTTGCACCAAAGGTAACTTAAAAGAGAGATCTATGTTTCTCTATCTGTCTTGGCAAAGCTGTGGGTCCCAGAAGACTCTCTGGGTAGTGAGGGAGGTGTTGATATATTTTTGCATACAAGAGAGCTGCTCACAAGGGAAGCACTCTAATTAAAGGAAAATATTCGATCTCCAATCGAAGACTTTTGGTGAAATATCTTAGCATGACATAAAAATTCAATGAACAACTCATGACAGTTTACTGGAGGTGCCAAAAACTTGCTCTAAATCAAAGTTGATGCCTCATCCAAAGCATCCTTTGTATACGCACCAAGGTCCCTCTGTCTTACTTTTTAAAGCAACAAGTTATCCAGAACCTGGATATCCATCCTGGGAACTACCAATGAACCCCCCCAAAACATGTCATAGCACAGCTGGTACATATTCCTCTACTGTGTCCAATGTCATGATGGTCAGCAAAGCATCCAGATGATATGCACTCTGCATGGTCCTCTCTTCTATCACTACTCTCTTCTAATCACTACTTTGACCAATAAATCACCTCCTCTTAGGAGCCAGAAGGCTGCAAATCTGGCTCCCTAATTGTAAAGTACGGCACACATAAATATAGGACTGCCTTAAAGACCTCTATGAGAAGGTCTCATAGAGGTATCTGACTTCAGAATGGGTTCAGAAGAGGAACTTTATGAACAGATTGGGAACATGAAGCCAGGTGTCACCATTAGTTCAAGGAGATTTGGAAGACTAAAACACCCCCTTTAGAATCTAATTTTCCCCATTGTCTACCTGAAGAGAGGCTACAGATAGGTGGGAGTAGGCCTGTTCAACCCAGTAACAGATGATAAACAAGGGGAAATGGATTCAAGCTGTGCCAGGGGAGGTTTCACTTGGATATTAGGAAGACTTCTTTGCTAAGCAGGTTATCAAGTGTTGGAATGAGTTGCCCAGGGCAGGGGTGGAGTCCCCATCCCTTGAGGTGTTTAAGAGCCAATTAGATGGGGTACTTAGGGATATGGTTTAAGGGGTAGACTTGATAATGCTAGGTTGATGACTGGACTAGCTGATAGGTCTTTAACAATGTAGACATTTCTATGATTCTCTCTTGCAGTCCTGGTTGTGTTGTCTGGGGCAGCACCAAGCCAGTTCTGAACTGACCTACAGTGAAAAACAGCATCTGCTACAAGCTACATGGAATGGGTGGAAAAGTGGTAAAATTAGTCTCCTTCTGCAGATGAGGAAATTAAGCATGTATGGAGACCATGTGTCAAGGTCTACGACACAGGGCGAGTGGAAGCCACCAAGTGCAAAAGAAAATATCACATCCCAATGTGAAGTTTTGCCTTCAATGTCAGAAGCAAAGGGATTTTCCCCAGAGAAGGGAGTTCTGTCCCTGAACCTGAGCAGACCACATCCTAAAAACCATCAAGGTGCCCTACAAGCACAGGTAGCTCCATTTAAACAGGGAATAATCACTGGCATTTCTCCTTGAAATGTCGTTGACTAAGGGTCTACAGAAAACTGCGTAGCCAGGATGAACATAAAATATTGCTTCAAATCAGAAACCATGTAGTATTGATTGTAGAGTCAAAACAAGGGTCTTTACAAATTTGCTTTTCTACTGTCACCCCAAAAGCATCTGCAGGACACCATATTCAGCCCCACAGGAGAGGTCAGTTAATTGAGTGAGTCAATACATTGATTAGTTTATCAAATGATAAACAGAGTTTCTGTTTTCATCAGGGTTGTGAATATTAATTGATTTGACAGGCTGAAGCTTGGTAAAACAAGTAGCAGGGGCATTGGGGCATTACTGTATTAATTAGCCATGTTGGAGCTGCTACTTCCGAAGTTTAATCAATACATTACATTTGAGTCCCAAAAGGCTTATGAAAAAGTATTTGAAATCCTTTAAATTGTTGCCTCTGTGAGGTTTTAGACTCTTGGTGTATTCTTGTTCTGCTGGTTTTCTTCCTGTTTTGTTTTGGGTTTTTTTTTTCCCTCCTGAAATCAATAGTGACCCATAAGGACCGGAAGGGATGGGCTTTCTTGTTTGTATCACAAATTTGTATTCACTAAGAATAGAAAGAAAATTAAAAAGATCTTCTGTTTTAGTAGAATAATAATAATGATCCTAGACATTAATGAGCTACCCTTTGCCTTCTAGCTTCCATATGCAGTAAATTAGATCTATAGACTTAATCTGATGTGAATGGGCACAGCACCATTTAAATCATGTTTTCCTGGCCCCTCGCATACTGTTCAAACTTTGATTTCATATAGAATAAGGTTTGAACTTGTTAAAACATTTTACTGAAAAGGAGGAAGGAAAAGGTGGAGGCGAAATTAAAACCAGGAATTAAGCTGTGGAGAGAAGGGAATGGAACAACCATGATCATGGGACAAGGTGGGGAGATGGGGAAGACAGAGCTTGTCCTGTATGCCGAGATTCAGCATTTCTTCAGAAGGGGAAGGGCAAGCAACTGTCAGAGACAACAGGGTGCCTGGGGAGGAAGACATGAAAACAAAGAGGAGTAAGAACAGATGGGCTGGCTCACTGGTCTTCAATGCTTGGGTGAGAAGGCTGTTTGGGGTGTGTTAACACCAAAAAGGAAGAGCACCAGGAAAGGCACCATAAGGCAGGAGATGTAGGGCCATCCTCTAGTCTGGGTCTTTGGGAGATGTGTCTAACCTTCATGCTGTAAGACTGCCTGGGAGTGCAGTGTCTCTGCCACCACCTGGCTTTACAAGGAGCTTGGACAAGGTGTGATGAAGGGCCATGCATCCCTTGCAGAAATGTTCTGGTGGCCTGCCTTCAATCAGCCTTTTCTATGGCTTCATGATTAGCTCAGTACCTACCCAAGAGACCAACTGAATCTGGGACACCTCCTCTACCAGGGGATCCCTGAGGGCTGAAGTTTTTGGTCTGTCCTCTGGCCAGTGCTCCAGTGAATATGTGAATATGCAGAGACCTCAAAGTTTCTGAATCCATGAGTTTCTGACCTCAGTTTGTTGCAGCGTTCTGCTATTTTGACTTCTCATGCCTTTTTATGGCAGAACATCCCCAGATATGCCCACAGCAGATTTCTCAGCACAAACTCCTGCCCTATCTTCAGCAATTTGACTTGTCTTGACTCCCCAAGGTCACTGCTACAGATGTCTCACCAGTACTGTCAACATGGGGAGATCAACAGTGCTTGAAACAGTTCTCGGCCCCAGCATAATTATAACAATTACAGAGTCAGGCAATGAGCTGTGGTTTCTGATGCATTTATCTACCACACAGACTTCACTCCATGTGCAGATCCAGTTAATAATGGAAGATGCCCAGTCTCTCCAGGGGCAATGCTCTTTGCTATGGGCAAGGTACTAAATCACATTTGAAGTTTCTAGGATGAAGTATTTTACTTTTATTTTTGAGGAATAAAGTTCCCAAATATATGAGGCAAATTTCCAGGCCTGTCTACCTTGACTCACCTGTTAACAAGTAAAAAGGGAGGAGGCAGCCTTCCAGTAGATGAAGTCTAGACCATCCTGTAGTGATGGTCTCAAACTGACTTAGATGAACCAGAGAAAAATAGGTGTGAAATGGACCCAAGAGTTGTGTGTGCGACCAAGGCAGAGTTAACTCTTCCCTGATCACTGCCAATACAGAACCCCATGAATGTGAGAACATATCAGCAAGTCATTTCTCAGGTCTTTGGATCACCAACAGTTCCTGCTACCAGTCAGCCCCAAATACAAATATATTTGGCACAAACCAGTGGTATTTTGCAAATATTAGGTTGGTCAGCATGTGAGAAGGACACCTCTGCTGCCTCTGCACCCCACTCTTGTCTGAGCTCATCTCTGCCGCAGTCATATCAGAGAGAAGATCCTGCAGAAGATGAAGTAAGGAGACTCTGAAGCCATCCAGACTTGTAGGTCTCTCCCATTCAGATGTCCCCTTGTTCATGCCTTTCCTCAATGCCTTTAGTCAAAGGATCAAGGATGTGGCTGCAACATGCACTTTGTAGGGCATATCTCAGACTTATCCTCAATCCTCTCAGCCTCAGGCACCAACCAACTCTGCCTGTAGTAGTTTGGGGTGGCCCATTAGGTCCCCCTTTCCTGTCACACTGGCTGAGATGTCCTCAAATTTGTCAACATGGCAAATTCCCCTTTTCCCCGTGGGAGCGTAGTTTGGGAAGCCCAAACTTAATGCAGTTTATCCTAGTGATGAAATAGTTGCAGTCATGACTGTCTCTGTAGGTGCAGAATAGGTTGTACAAGGTCAGGACTCCTTCCTGGGCCACGGACAAAGGCAGTAACTAACATTAATAGTTTCTGCTTAAAGGGATGGGACTGAACACTCAAAAGACCAATTCGTTTGTGACTTCTCCACAGAGACCTCCTAGAGAGGAGGACAAAAAGTCAGAGCTGTGCAGAAAGGCACAAAGGAAGAGAAGGAAATGAAAACACACATTATGCAGCTGAGTGAGCCCCTTGCTGGCTTGCTTGCTGCTGGCAGAGCTTTGAAGGAAGGAAAAATTGTCCTGGAAGCAGTTCACTGTGATTCCTCCCTTGTGTGTGGACTGTAAGAAAGGCTGATTCTACAGCTAGGGCACCATGGCACAGGCAGAAATTAAGAGCAGAACATTTGAGAAGGTGGCACCAGTAAAAAGCTGCTGGCCAGCTGTCCTGGTGCTCAGGCCATGCAGATGGGAGATCAAAATGATACTGATGGCTTCCAGCACCACTGTGTAGAGCAACAACGCCTTAACATGTCCCTGTGATCTTTCCCCTGAAAACTATTGTGGAATTTTTTGGTCCCCTGCTTCCTGGACCCTAAAGCAAAGAGTGATGCCACTTGGTGTGTGGGACATGGATAGGAGAGACCAAGGCAACACTACAGGACAGCATGAATGTGTGGGTGAAGAAGGCACAGAGAAGAGTCACTGCAGAGTAGAATTACCTGATAGCACCAAAGCTGGTTTAGAAATGAGTTCTGTGTGAGCACTTCACTGTCTCCATCACTCCTCCAGATTACAGGAGACCAAAGGGAGAACTAGGCGCTTGCATCGCCAGTTATGATGATCAATACTTGGGCTTTGTCCATTAAAAGAGCTTCAAAATACATGCCCCTTGCCAGTGAAGCACAGTTTTATTCTAGGGAAACCATGAGTGGTGTCAGAAGAAAGCCTTGTGAATATGTATCTATGTATACATTTGTATACACTCACCTGCTTTTGCACTTCAGCTGTGGGAGCTGCCTGCCCCATACTCGTCTCTCTCCAGCATCCAGTGATTCTCCTCCCCAACCCAGAGAACAGATGAAGACCTACATTGTCGATAGGGTTAGTGCTTCCTCTCCTCTTCATCTACCTCCTCTGGGGGAGAAAGCCCTTTGGTGAAGAGAAATAATACACACACCTCACATCACCATTAGTTTTTAAATTATAAAGAAAACTATCAGCACTGCCACAATTACCTTCCCATTTTCTTGCTTCACCTCATTAAAAGGAAAATGTTACAATTAAGGTACGGACAGGAGGAACAGATTAATGTTCTGTTTCTAATGCATTGATGAATTGGCACTTAGGGGGTTTAAAAATATTAATCTCTTTTCAAGAGCCATCCTAAAAAGGAGTGTTTCCTATCTGAGGGGTACTTTCTCAGCTCAAACTGGTGTTTCTTCATCATGGTGCTAAGGGTGTAGTGTACAGTGGGGTTTACCATAGGAGCAGGGTTTGCTTGGGCACAGGGTTCCACAGGTTCCACGGGGCAGTGATATGGTTGCAGGATGGTGCTTTCTCCATGATGAATCTTCTCCCATCACATCTAAGGTGGGAATTTTTGGTGTTCATAGGGAACGTAGAAATTGACATCACCTGCTTTTACTGCTGTTAAGAGTCATGGCTTTTTTTTCTGTCAGTTCTAAAAGCCCTTCAGGTTCTTAGTCCATTTTTCAGGTCAGATCCCCACTGCATGAAGGGAGCAGTGAGCAGACAAGAGGGAAGGTTCCCAATCCCACAAACCAAAACCCTATTTCCTTTGGGATAATGGTGACCCTGGGAAGCGGGATGAACCTTCAGTGAGCTACCTGCAAAGCTAAACCTGTTTCAAAGGGGGCATAACAATACCTGTAATCCATACCCATTTTCAATATATTTCCATCCTTTTTCAAAGTCCTTTCTTGCTGCCCTCGTGGCCTTAAGCCAAGACTGCCATGCCCACATTTGCTACACAGATGGAAAATCCAAACCTCCTATAATGAAAATGTCACTAAAGATAAATACTTAAAGGGATGTGATGTTTGTATTTACTGCCCTGACCTTTACATATTTGGGTTTTATTTTAAGTTTTATGTGGCTTGCCTTTGCCTTTTCACAGACAGAGTGCTGTGAAGCAAGAAGTGTTGCAACGGCTGCAAGATTGCTGTTGCATTATAATTACACACAGTACATACAATTACAGAACTTTAATGCCTGGTATAACTACTATCTGCACTTTGCATTAATGCTTAGGGTGATATAGTGAAGCAGCTCATTCAGACACCAAGAGATCTGCATCCCAAGGGGCAATGGAAAATCATGGCTTGCAATCTTGAAGTTAATTATTATGACTCACAGAGACTGGGACTTTCCACAGCACTTTGCACCCAGGGTTGATTGAAAGACCTATGCAGAACAACACAAACCTGCTGGGAACAGCCTACAGCCAGAGTGCTGCTTTATGCTAAAGCAAAGGTCTTCAGTTTCATTTCTGTAATTTAGAAAGGGAACAAATAATGGGCAACAGCAGGTGTAAGGAAGAAAATACATGTGTAACTGGTTGAGGCATCTTAAAGCACAGTGCATGTTTACTTGTAGGACTTCTCTCAAGATCTCCTTGTGTTGATTTGCCTGGGACCTGGAAGCGTGTACTAGGACATGCCTCCTCAGGATGGGAGGCAAACCCAGCTGCAGAGGCACCAGTGTCCTGGCCCTGCTACTCATGGGCAGGGCAGGATTGCTGGTTCCTGCCTGGAACCCTTCAGGAGCAGGAACAGGATTTATGTCTTTTTAGCAGATCCTTGTGGATATGGCTGCAAAGAAACAGGGCGTCTCCTGCAGCAGTGGGGAGAAGGAAGTTCTCCACACAGTTGTATCTGGCAGCCTTGGCCAAGTCTTATGTCCATTTTACCTTCCAGAAGTGGGAAAATAAATAAATAAATAAATAAATAAGGTAATATGTTTTGTTGGACTTGCTGAAAACCTTGGGGAAAAATAAAGGGGAAAAGAAGGTGCTGAGGAAGTGCCTTTCTGTTTCTTTGAACTTCAGGCTTTGAAAAGAGGTGGGGAAAATCTTAAGGAATTAACGAGGACTACTGGGAAATTACTCAGGAGTGCTCTCAGCTTGGAAAGAAATAGAAGAAAAAAAACCCTTTTTATAGACATATATACACACACAGACACATTTGCATGCACACATATGTGGGAGTGTGATTCTTCAGCCAGCCATTCAACTTCTTCTCTCTGCTTTTTTTATTTTTTTTTATTTTAATGATGAACTATTTTATTTGTTGACAGAACATCTGGGAAGGGTGAAAACTGCCTTTTTCCCACTTTAAAGGCTGTAGAGGAGGCATAGGCAGTCCACCAAAGACCCAGGGCTGCCTCCACTCTGGCAGCATTTGCTGAAAGTCAGCCTTAATCAGAAGAGTTCTCCTTTCAGGAAATATAAAATTTATTTATTTTTTTTGTCAGAAAAAGCCTCAAGATAAATATTCTTGGATGAAAACCTATAAAAAGCTCAGACTGACAAACTATTTTTTTTAGGCACTTCTTTTTCTCCCAACAAGAATATATCTGTCAAGAGAAACAGGTGTTCTCTATGAAAAATCTTCTTTAATTACACCTCTGTCAAAAAAACTGGAGACAGATTTCTTTTTTTTTTTTTTTTTTACCTCAAGTCCATTAAAATGTATTTGAATGGCCAAGGTTTTAAAGACATGGCTCCTATCATAATATAATATCTAAATAAAACATTTCCCTATTAAGCACGCTAAGTACCAGCAAAGCCACAAGTCAAAATGAAGGGACAAATTCAAGTTGAGGTTTGCTCACTTTAATATAAGTGAGGTGCCAAGCGTAAACTCGAGACTTCCCTGGCTATGGTTGCTTGCAGTGCTGGTCTCTTTGTATGGACCACAATGGCTGTGAACAACACAGATTTCTCATTTAGCTTAGGGGAGTCAGGTGAGATGACACCCCCAACCCCCAAGTTAAGAAGTTCTGCAAATCAAACAAAATATTTGCAATATATAACTTTAAAAAAT
>JANHGL010011020.1:0-47954 GCA_024611195.1 Ceyx melanurus | reverse complement strand
TTGGGAGTCTTTTTGCACCATATTTACACAGAATCCATTTTAAAGAAGTTAGAGAAGTTTCTGTCTCAATTTCTAGAATCCTAAATATTACAAATAAAAAGAAAGAAACACATGGAGTATCTGGTTTGATAGGGGCAGAAAACAGGATAATATCATTCAATACTCTAAACTCTCTGTGTCCAATGAACCTTTAAAAAGGAGAAGAGATATTGATGTCTAGAGATAGTTTTAACCTTAAAATTGTTTGGTTTGCTCACGTGAGGGCCACATAAGATTGAATTGCAGTTTAAAAACAATTTATTGATCTCTGGTTTTATGCATGGCAAAGACATGGCAAAGAGCAAATGGCCAAATTTTTCTAGAACACTTCAATCCATGTAATGAGTAGCTTTATACTCAGACATAAACAAGTTTGGGGCTTCTTTTCCCCTCTTTTTAGATTCGCCTCTGAATCTCTACACGCTGCATATTTAACAGTGGAGTCATTTGGAGTAAAAGTTTCAGCAAAATTCAGAGTTTCTCAATATTTGTAGCTCATGATTCTGTGGCTCAGACAGCTGTAAGAAACAGCAGAGCTGAAAAACTGCTTGCTCCTCTGGAAAAGCCAAAAAAAAAAAAAAAGAAATTACATGGATTTATTTTCAGTGGAACAAGCCATCTGCACTTTCCACAGCAGCTTTCCAACCTGAATGTGGGCAGTAAATAAGCACATTGCAAATATCGACCGACACATGCAGTGAGTAATTACAGCATCAAGGTATCACTGATCTAAGTGGTAAAAGTTATTGTAGTTAACCTACAGGGCAAAAAGAGCTTTGCCTTTCCATTAACACTGGTTGGTACATTATCTGGTTGCATTTAGGAACATGACCCCAGTTAGATCTGGGATCTGTCCCATTTGTTGCAGTTCAGCTAAGATATAGTGTTCTTTCTGCTAGATTGACCTATTCAGCACCTTTTTTGTTATTTGAGGTTTCTCACCTCAGCAGGGACCTTGCTATGGGCTGAGCTCACCATGAGGTTGTTTTTCTCCGTGGTCATTTTGATCACAGGAGACACTGGAACTCAGCTACAGGGGATAACATTTTCCTACTTATTTGTCCTTTCAAGCAGCATATTGGAATAACTGTCCTTGTCCTTTTGTGTATTCTCTTGCTTTCCACTGCTTTCTTTTAACACTCTCTTTTTTCAAGCAAAAATTTTTCTGTAATTATCAATTTGATTTTCTATTATCCATCTGTGGGTTGGTTTGTTTGTGGGTTTTTTTTGCTTATTTTTGAAGATAGTAGAATTTTTATGTCCAAGCACACAACATATATTTTTATTAGCTTTACTTGTTCTTATCATCTGATTCCTTCTTTTCTATCATATGCTTTGATAGGTGGTCAATAGGTTGCTTTGTTTTTCTCTTCTTTAATGGACAATAATAACTTGATATTCCTGAAATGTGTTAATTCCCAAGTAGTTTTGTACTGTTGCCTTTGGTTTTCTTCTTTAGTAAACAATTCACTTCTCCTTCCGTTTCAGTGATCATCACTGTTTCTGCTAAATGAGATGCAGAATGCCTACTGAGTTTGAAAGCAAGATCATAATTCTG
The DNA here is from genome assembly GCA_024611195.1 of Ceyx melanurus. Classification (NCBI taxonomy): domain Eukaryota; kingdom Metazoa; phylum Chordata; class Aves; order Coraciiformes; family Alcedinidae; genus Ceyx; species Ceyx melanurus. Next base: position 46,357 of record JANHGL010011020.1, on the reverse strand, counting down.
TTTTGGGTTCTATTTTAATATATATTTGTTTTTCTCAGTGAAAAAATTCCATATGCCTTACAGATTGGAAAGTTTAAGAAAATAATCCTGGATTACACCAACCAAATTCCACTGAATAGATTAGAAAGAGATTATGGTAATAATACCTTTAAAAGGTGATGTAGATATAAAAGGTTACTGAATGGTTTGTTATTGTAATATACCTTTGCAGGAAAATTCTAAATATTACAAGCTGGAATAATTAATTTGTCAGAACCCAAACCAGTTTATTAATCCATGATTCTATGCTGATAGTCAAAGAGGAATGAAAACTTATTTCTTAACATTATTTTTTCATTGTTGTTCATTTTGAACATGCAATTTATGAAAGTTATATGTAATTATATTCACTCTATCCTTCTGTGATAAACAGTTCACTTTCATAGTGATGCATTATAATTAATTTGGCTTCTGCAATTTTTTTTTGCCTAAACATCAAAGATAACTTTGGCATATGTGCTTGTTTATTGAGCTACAGGATCATGAATACTTGCTTCTACTATCTCTTCAGCTACTTGAACTTTTCTTAGTTGTTCAGGTTTTGACTAGGATACAGTTAATTCTCTTCACAGTAGCTAGTTACAGGGATATTTGGATTTGTGCTGAAAACAGGGTTGATAACACAGGGTTTTCATTTATAGCTGAGCAGTGCTTACACAGAGTCATATAGTCAAGGACTTTTCTACTTGTGGCACAAGAGACCAGGCTTCACTTAACTGTTTGTCCTGTATGCAAAGTTCCTAAGAAGGAATGTGGGTTTTTGCACATTTTCACTGCATATTTTCCAAATAAAAGATTTTGAATAGCTATATAATTATGCATATGCATTTGTAACTACGGAGGAATTGAACATTTAGCTTGAAATGTGCTAGAGATGAATCAGAATGAAATGAAAATAAATGTTACAGTTTTATATCTTTGGCAAAACAACCCATACCAAATCAAGTGTCCATGTTCTGTAGAATTGTATTTTACCTTATGTATGCAACTCCAAATCTGTTCTTCCAAACACTAAGCTAGTGAAATGCTTAAGAATTACTATCAATCAAAATAACAGAAGCAGGTAGGTAGTTATTCTTTCCTGTTTCATCAGATGTTTAGGTATGTCTTTGCAGTTATAAAATACTTTTTAGGTTTGCCTCTGAAGCTTTAGAATGTTATGAGAATGAGAACATTAATTATACTCACAAAATATACTCATTAAGTGTCTCACAATATCCCTTGCTCCCTTTTTTTTAGGCCGTAAATATTTTTTTATGTTAAGCCTGACAGTCAGCTATTTATACTAAAGATTATAAAAGTCATTCTTTCCGAGTAAAAAACATGGAAGTTCTTAGGGTTTGTTTGTTTTAAATCTTAGCCTTATTTTTTGATAACAAAAAAAATGACAGAGACTGGACAGCTCACTTTTCCCTCTGTCAAAGACTCCCTGCAGTGTTATATCTCCTACATATTGGTTGTATGCCATAAAAAGCTGACATAAGGCTATTATAATGTCATGTCAGCCTAGTTAAACAAAAGACAGGGAAATATAAATGAGAAGGAATTATGCAGGGAAGTAAGAAGATATTTGGGCCAGCCTAAGAGGAGGAAAATAAGCTTTAGTCAGTGCTGAAGTTCAGAGTTCATGTCAAGGCAATGTAAGCAAGGACAATACAATAGACCAAAGCTTGAGAATCTAGAGATTTGTTTGCACTACAAAAGGTGGTGTCTCAAATAAATTAGTCAGTTGGAAATTAAAAATCAACATGACTTTGAGAGTACTGAGTTTATAGCTAGTCTAAATTAGTGGGTTTAGTTTTTAAATTATCAAGTCATGTTAAAATAATAGTTAACTGTTCATAGCTTTCTCTAAACTGGGTTTGACTTCTTTTATGGTTGTTTTCTGCCTGAAGGTGAATTTAGCCATTCATGGAGGGAAGGTTACTTAGCATGTATGTAGTGGCAGACCACTCTGGACATGACTAATAGACATATGAGATAGTGATATTGATGTTAATGTGATATCTGACATACATTCTTTCTTTACACAAAACTTTCAGAATTCTCTGGGTCATGATCTAGTCATCACACACTTTCCTAAAATATTCTGGCTTTATGGATTCTGGAGATTCAAAGACAGACTGCAGTTTTCTTTGGCGCTAGAGCTAAACTGGTCGGCGAGGCTCTCAAGTACTGTTAAGAATCAAAATATGTTTGTATTGAATTTTGAGCATGGGATTGCATTTAGCCTCTAATGATAAAGGGCTAGCATCTCCTATTTGCAGCTTCCCAACACAACATCATGTGTAGACTCCAGTGAGAACCTCCACACAGATTCTTATACTTGTTTATTTTACAATCAGAAAACACTCATCACTAATGAAAAGACCTAATTTACATTACAAACACATTTTATTCTCTGATTATAATCTATATTCCTATTCTGAGTTAACCATTACTTCTAAATAGAAATCTAAAAAAGAAGTTTTCAGTTTTATTTACATTGGTGTGGGGAGGTGGGGTTAGAAGAGGGGAAGGGAATGCTTTCTGTAGACCACAGTGCCATTAACAGTGCTTTAAATATGAGCTTACAGGATAAGACAACAGAAGAGTGAGTTGAAGGGCTTGTTCTATCTGATCTGCTGTAACTGAAGTCCCCATGCTGTCCACATGCACAACACGTTTTCTAGGAGAGTGGCACTAGAAGGTAGGGATGGGGACAGAATAGATGGACAGAGCAAAGTGTGAGACATAAATGGGATAAACTCTAGACCATCATTCTCCATGGTAAGGCCACAGATCATCTTGAATCTCTTTCTGTAACACCTTTCACAGGAAACCCTTACTGAAATGCACTAAGAATTTCTCTAAAATGCTTGCCTGCTTGAGACAGGATTTAAGCTGCTCTCTTCAACAATCATTTTCAGAGATGGCTTGAGTAATGGTTGCAGTGCTGGCAGAGTGAAGATGGCAATGCCCACCTTTGCCTTGAGAAGCCCCACAATTAGATAAAAAAGGGGTTATAGTAAAGAAAAAAAATGTATAAGAAGAACTGAAAAAGAAAAAAAAGGAAAAACAATACAAATAGTGAAACTGGAAATAAATGCAGAAAGATGGGTGCAAAGGAAAAAAGGAGACAGTGGACAGTAGTTTGTGTTGGGAAAGCTGAATAAAGGTGAAAACATAATAAGGGGGATTATATAAAGCTTTAAGATCACTAGACAACATAAACACCTAATAAGAAACAGAAAGAAAAAGGATAAATTTCAGAGATGTGATAGAAGAGGCAGTGAGACAGATATGGGCTGAAATTCTGAATTAGGATAGGCTGAATCAGCTGGACTTAAAAATACTTATAGGATGAGTAAGCCAAATTTATTTACAAAGCCAAAAGGGTATGTGAAAGGATAAAAATAACAAGGGAGCATTGCTTTAAATGGAAATAAAGATCAAGATGTGATAAAATCAAATGGTCATATACTGACAGGAATGAATTAGAATACCAGTTTGCTTTTTGCACTTTGAACTCTTAAGAGGCTGAATGGTTTCCCACATTATTAAGTTGTCTGAAAAACCCTTTGATTGAGCTGAACAGTTGAAGACTGAAAAAGAAAGTGGATATATTTGAAAAACTATTATTGAAGACTTGTCAATTACATGTAACGGAGTATTTCTAACATATTTGGGATTGTTTTCTCACAAGTGGTCTGCTTTTTTGTTATGGTGCAGTTTCTTTTTCGTAAACATAAGTGTTCACAGAACATTGTTCTAATGAGGTCTGACTTAAAAACCAGCAGGGATTCTCTTTAGTTGTAAAAGCCTCAGTAGTTTCTATTCCATTCTATTAACATCTAGCTCTGAAGCAGCAACGTAGCTCAGTGTAACTTTTCTGTTCTACTCTTAGAACTTCTGTATATGTTGATATATTTCAGTCAGATTTGACAAGAGTAAAGGCCACTGAGCTCTGCAGTCTCTGCCAGCTTTGTGAGAGGAAGGGACCACAAAGAGGAAGACTATGTGATGACATCCTTATTAGAAAGCAAGAAACCCCAAGTCTCCATAAATCCAGTCTTTATGAGCTCTGTTGCAATATGTTTGTAGTATACACACATATTAAATGAAGAAAGAAGAATGACTGGGTTTACACAACCAGTGAAATCAGTACCTTTGACAAGACTGAGATCTGTGGCCATATGCTGCCCTTAAGAAAATTCTTTCCTATTATCTTTTGGGTAGCAGTTTAACAATTCTGGGAATTATTATTAGGTCAAGAAGGTGCTCATTCTTCTGCTGTTCTTCTTTATTTACAGTGAAGTTTTTGCCTCCTTGTTTCATGCTCTCTCTCCAGAGTATCATGTGGAATTGAATGTCTGCAAGCATTTCTAGCAAAGACCATCTATCTCCACAGCTTTATCTAAATAGTTCTTTCAAATAAAATCCTCACTGAGCATAGGAAAGGGAGGTCACATTGTTTTATATATGTGGTTTATACCTGTTAATTGTACTCTGTTTCACCAACTAATGTTGCTCCAGTTTATGTGTATACCATGAAAATGCCAGATTTAATAATTTGACTGTGGTTCACAGTACCTTTAATTAGTAGTACTAATCTCAAACTAAGAAACTATTCAGTGTAGTAGATGATGATATAATCTAATAGTGATGTTTCAATCTAAAGTACATGCTCATGTAGCAAAACCAAATCAAGGACACAGAAACCTCTGGAAATATGTAGCTCACTCAGTACTCTGAATTAGGCAAGAGTTTGCTGTGACTGCCTAATTAACACCACGTCAGGAAACTTGTGTGCAGCACTTTAACTTTAGCAATAAGTCGTCTTTCTGAGATCCTAGGGAACATAATTCCCTAAAGCTGCAAGTATTTTTCTTGAGAAAATAAACAGTAACTACTCTGACAGAGAACAAATAAGTTTTTCAATTTAAATTAATATTTTTTTAGCCCTGTTTTTTATGCTCTGACTTTTTAGGATGATCCATATCCATAAGAGGGTGTTTATATATTCACACTATTAAGCTTTCAAAGCTCTCAAATGTCTGGTTCATAAATTACAGACAACATAGCATCAAAGAAAAGGGGAAAAAGCAATAAGTCTTTGGAAGAAACGTTTTATATTTAGAATTTAAAAATATACTCCCAAATCAAGTATGTTTTATCACCATGAAAATATTTTATGCCTATGTTTATTTCATACACTAAATTATCAGTTCTGTCAGCAGAATAGGATGCAAATGAAGGATTAGAATAATAGAGTCCAGAGGCCAGGAACAAGAACTATGAAGTATATTTTAAATACAGAAATATATAATATAAGATTGATTGTACAGGTATTCCCAGGTTTATTTTTGTATGAAGGAAGTGAATACCAACAAGATATTTCTGACATCCAAAGGGCAGAAACATGTTTAATCAAAGGCTTATAAATCTTCTACGACTGTGCTGCATTTTAAGAGTATACTACAGTATGCTTCAGTATACCTCAGAGTATTTTAGTAGTGTACATCAGCATCATTGATTAGACATGCTTTTCTCAAACTAGGCTGAAGGGTGTCTGTTCTTGTGTATTGATGTGGCACCTTCACATGTGTGGAAGGTAAGTGCCAGACGATCATTTAGATAAACAGTGATGCTGCAATGCAAATATTTATATAGACTGATAGAAGAGTGTAAAATAGCAAGGTAAAGATTGTTTTTTTCCTTAGGTCAACTGGAAGTCTATTAAAGTTTAATCTATTAATATAAATCCAGAAAATACTGATGGCAGTACAGAAATAGACTAGTAGCTGCTGTAAAAATATTTTATAATATGTTACTTCTGAGCAATTAACATGAATATGTTTTGCTGCAACTACCCCAGTCCCACACCATCTCTGTTCAGCCATCATGTGAGTATAAAATCTAAATTGGATTATCCAACAATGTCTGGGAAGTCCAGGGTTTATGAAGGTGACAACCAAACAGTTTATACTGGAATGAGGTGGAAACATGGAAGTAAATTTTAAAAACACTCTTTCATGCAGAAATATTTACTAAAATGTTAATTATATGGTGGATCAAATTCTTGCAGGTATGGAGACTGATTGATAGAAGTGCACTCTAGTATACAACTAGCTTAATCACCTTGAAGCAGAATATTAAGTATCTTGTTAAAGTAGCTAAGATATCAGGTAGAAGTCAAAGGCAATTTGAATAAAAGATGATTCTATGGTTCTATGAAATAGAGGCAGTGATACAAGGGAGCTGGCATAAGGTTGTAAATCTGTAAGGAGGAAAGAAAACACAAAAGCAACCTGAATTGAATAATGAAGAAGAATAAATGTAATGTCAGTTTAGGATAGTTCACCCCCACATACACACACACCAATATAATGCATAAGCAGAACCTGGAATACGTCAAGTGGTGTTTGGGCAATGGCAGATTACAACACTCTGTATTACAGCTTTTTTTTGGTGTGTTCTGGGTTGGTTTGTTGTTGTTGTTGGGGTTTTTTTGTTCCATTTCAGTTCCCCTGATACTTTAGAGTATCTGCAGCAGGTCAGCAGTGCAGGGAGCTGTATAGTCCCAATGGCAGTATCTGCAGCATGAGTGATTTATTTGGAGCTGCTCTAGGAAATGCACCTTCCCCATCTCTCCTACCCAAACCCAAAAGAAAATCAACTAGCTTTTTCCATTGTAGAATGCTCATACGGAGTCACACATCAGTGTGTGAGAGAAATGGATTTGAATTTTTTTTTTCAGCTTTGTTTTGTCTTGTAAGCCTTGACATCAGGATTATTAGTATTTATTGCCAGAGAAGTCTGTATTTGTGTGCTCTGATGACAAAAGGCTGAACTTTCAGCATATTCTTTCTACTTTTCTTTTTTCCACCTTTCATTTTCTCCCTCTTTTAACTGTCTGTGTCAGATGATACAGATATGTTTTATTTTATCTCTGCAAGTTCAGAAATATGAGAGAAACTTATCATAGCTGCTTATTTTTGTCAAGAAAACTCCCTACTCCCAACCTTCATGTTAATGCAGAAGCAAGAATTGATCAGCAGTACTGGTTAGTCAGCACTGATTCATTTTGTTTTAAGCAGATAAGGTGTTCAGCAAAAGCAGAAAACCACAAGCAGATTTTTTTTTCCCCCTGTAAAAACAGCTGATTTACCAATACACAGACTGATGCTCCAACTTTGCAGGGTAAAGGCTCAGGTCAGTCCCATGGAGTTTAACATATTAACAGGGTTGCTGCAAAGGGCAATACAGTTTATGAGTGTGACATGAGTTGCCACACTGGTACCCTGGCAGGTCTGCCTAGATGGTGTGAGCCCCACTGGGGCTGGGCTGTCTGCACCCAATCAGGACAGGCCATCTCCAGCATCTCCATGCACCTTGCAAACTGCTTAGAGCATCATGGTGAAGCTCATTTTGCTGCTTGGCCTTAGGGAATAGAATGGGTTAAAAAAAAACAGTCCAGTACATTTCTTGTAGCCACATATAGCATCAGTCAGAATACATTCTGAGTGCTTTTAAGAGTGTTTACTTATAAAAAGAGCTGGATATGAGTTTTCTGTTGGAAATTCCCAACAGAAAATATAGCTTCTGGAAAACTGATTTCTTTGAGGTTTTTATAATGCCAAAAAAATATATTATCCTTTAAAAAAATCAGTATATACTTCATTTTAATTTTTATTTGAGCCAAAGCAGAGATTTTTAATTTAGTACAAAGACTTCAAACAACAGGCTGCATTTTCTTATTGTACATGGATTTCCTTATGAGGCAAGTAACCCCTCTAGTCCCATCCTTCATACAGGGCAGTGTCCCTGCAGTGCTTCATCTTCTGTAATGTCACTTATAGTGCAAAGTTTGATGTGCATATTGTCTCAGAGGGTAAGGAGGGGTGCAGGCGATCTGGCTTTATAGAACCTATTGCACATTAGGTGCACCACAGGAAAATGAAGTTTCATTTCTTAAGTAATTCACATCACCATGCTTCAGGCCATTCCAACAAATCAGAATGAAACATTACAGTTTTAGGAATGCCAAAATACTCATTTTCAAAACTGCAGTGAACAGTTTGGATTATATGGGACATTATAATAACATTTTTTTTTCTCTGTAAAACAATTCAAAATAAACTTTCACTACTTTGGGGTATAAATGAAATGGTTATCATTGGAATTTGCTTTGGACTGAAAATAGATTTTTGCTTTTTAAAATTCACTTTCACTTGTGGTCATTTATTTTTATTCACTTACAAAATAGTTGATTTCAAGAATGGTTCATCCTGTTAAACTGTGAGGTGAATAAACTGACATTCCATGTGAGGGGAATGAAAATAAGCTTTAAAATATATGTGAAATTATTCTGGTTACAAGATAAGATTTTTAAAAAATCTCTTCCTGGTCTAGTTTTAGTCCCACATTTCCAAAACAAGAAAACAAAAAAAAAGCAGAACACATATTACTTAATGTATTATTACTTAATTAATGGATTACAGAGAAAAAAAAAAGTTTTTAAGCACATCCTGATTCCTTATTATTGTAATTGCCATAAAAATATAGGTCATGCACAAATACAGAATGTAAGATTGCTTGTTCCTGGTTCATTTGAGGGGGTTTGGATCTTTTATTTATTTATTCATCCTTAAAAGATATGGACATTTAGAGAAGTTGGAAAGGATTAGACTCATCAAAGGAAACAAAGTTTTTGAAAAGGATATGAAATGTTGACATAATGAGAGAAATTAAGTGCGGAAATTAATTTGGGGCATATGGCAAAAACTATGACTGTATTTCTGCATTCATGTTTGTTTATTTTGTAATCTTACTGTAGTGTCTACTTATTCCATTTATGTTATACAAGTACATTCTCTTTTAAACTTATTTTAAGTCCTATCTACATTTTAAAACATAGTTTCAAGGTTTGCATTAAGTTAATTGTATTTAATGTCCTGTGAGGTCTTTGTCTTGTATTATTCAGCATAAAAGGGATTCTATTTTCCATATAAATCCCTAGTAACCAGCAAGGCAAAGGATATACAAGATGACTTTCTTTGATGAGCTTGCAAACATCAGGATGTTAGTGAATAAATTGTCTAGCAAAAATATATTTTACAAGAGTTAAAATTATCTGTGAAAATATTTAAATATGTTTAAATTCTTTCAAAGACTAAATTCCCTGCTAGTTTTAAGATTTTTTTTTTATATTTAGATTTCAAAAAGTGTTATTAAATGAAATCTATAGATCAAGATGAAATATTTTTCTACTCCATGAACTAACAGTTTACGTATAGCATTTTTGTTCCTCAAAAGGCATATTTCCCCATTGCTTAGTTTCATTTAAAGATCTAGCAAATTCTATTCCTTATTTATAGTGTTTTTTTCTAGAGAGTATCTCAGCTACTTAGAGAGACTGGGGGGGAGGAGAGTGGCAGCAAGGTGGAGAAGAGGTACAGAGGCCACATACTGTACCTGATGTAGAGGAGAAATTTAATTAAAATACACCTGCTGGATGTAGTCTGCCAGAATTTAATTATATGAAGTGGCACATTCTTATGGATGACAATGGCTATTCTTTTTTTTTTTTTTCTTTAACTGAGTAAAGGATAATAATTCAAACCTGTCTGTTGTCCTTTCAAGTTCAGAGCCTCACCATTTGTCACAGCCAGGTTTAGTAAAGGGAGGGAGCTTCATTTAGATGCTCTGTTTTAAGGAGCTGCTCAGTTCTTAAAGTACAGACAGGCTAAACTAATGTCCACACTTTGAAACAGGATGAATAAAAAAGGCTTTTTGACTATTCTGAACAAACCATCAGTAGCTTCCAGAAAAGAAATCTAAGGATTAATTAATTATTTTACTTTTCACTTCATAACAGCACACACTTTTCTTAGTTGTCAATTTTATTCCCTGAGGGTCTGATAAGGCTGCTTTTTAGCTCATTGGCACAAGACTAATAGTGCTTTGAACCATTTAGTGTTAAAGGCTACCCGTTGATAAATTCAGCATGGCAAATGATAACCAATGCATGTGATAAACTCCAAATTGACAGATATGACAGATGCTGAGTTAAAAACTTCCAAAGCACAGAAATAAGGACTATACAAGGGCTGGATAGGACTTTCAAGCACTGTTCACAATCTTCTCATTCTCAGTGGTTTTCCTATCCAAATCCTATTGGCATCAAAACCAATGAATGAAAATCTTTATAGTATAATCCACTGTCAGGTTATTTCTATCTTTTGTCTTAGGAGTCTAGATAAACTAAGTCATGTATAATAGAAGAGTCATATAGCCAACCTTGTAATAGTTCATATACCTGTGAAAGTAGCTAATAGCAATTGAAATAGCTAACACATATTTTGTACAAACTACAAAAGAGAAAAATACATGTTAGAAATGGTAATGCATTAGTAAATATGAATTGCCAGGTCATTGCTTAAACAATGATAATGAGGCAGTGTACATGTTGCTGTGCTACCATCAGGTGCAGTCCAAATATTTTTTGTGGTAATGTATCAACTGTAAATCTACTGCAGCATGTACATCTAGAAAAACCACAAGTGATGAAAAGTAATAGCTACTTTGCTCAGCCTCTTCTTAGTGCCTGCTGGGAACAAGTATGATAATAAGAAAATAACACCTCACCACTCTGACCTTCTTGATATAGCAGTGTAAGATATTTCTAAAAGAAATATGTACTTAAGAAAACAATATATATATTTAAATACTATAAGATTGAAACAGTTAATCAAATTTTCATATGGTTACCAGTGCCAGGTAAGGTTCAAGTGTCATATTCATGCCTGCCCCCCACCCCTGACCTGTACACTAGATTAGACTTCTCTGTACAGTAATGCAAAGAGATGGTGTGTGTTTTCTTTTATAAAATGCAGCTGTAGTATTTTCCATCCAACACATAACTGAAATTTATTTTAAGACATTTTATTCATTACAAGAATCTAAACCCCACTGGCATGTGCTAAATTATTTTTCTAATCAACTCTCCTGTGTTTAATAATCCATGACTGCTCACCACAATATTGGACTCACCAGCCAGAGTTACTCAAGGGCTAGATTTTGTCATTAAAAGCCACTAACAGTTGCTTTTACAATTCTGTCCTGTTCCACTCACCAATGAACATGTTTAGATTTAAATTTACTTCTTGATTTAAGATGTTCTGAGACTGTGAAAATCTTAGACTAATCTGGTCTCTACAGATCCTTCAATGAGATGAACAGATAATGAAGTGGAAATGGATTAATACACTTCCAATTAAATCTTGATACAAGCTCATTTGTCTAGAAAAAAATCCTTTCTAAAGCATATTATTTAGTGACATGCTTTTTCTGTACAGTAGCATTATCCTAACACAGAGTATTCCTTATGTGGTTCAATTATTTCTCTACAGGCAAAAATCCACCAGCTTTAAGAAAGGTACTCAGCCAAATCTCACAGTAATTCTCATATGAAGTAAAGAACAATGTTCTCATCACTAGTGAAAAAAAAAAGGGAAATTGTAAATTTGGGAAATAAAATGCAATGCAAGATGTTAATCCATGCCCAGACTAGGGTCTTCAGTTCATACACAAGTCCCAAAAAGACCAGTTGGAAAGATGATGCTCTGAGAGGTGAAGCTATTTCATTGGTTGTGGAAGGGTCTAGCCATCAGGGCTGTTAGATATATAAGAAAACTCAGCCTTTTCTTTTGTTTTCCTGCTTTAGTACACAATCTTTCCTTTAATCTCCAGAAAAAAAAAGAAACAAAACAGTCTAATTACTTTGCCTGAGGTGTTCTGCACAGCAGTTTCTCCAGAGGTAAAACTGAGCTGTGGATTTATTGGGATGGATGTGCTCAGGGGCTACAGCATCTCTCTAGTCATCGTCATTGCAGTACATGTGTTCCGAGCATGTAAATGGGGCACTGAAGCTTTATGTTAGATTGCAGTCATCTCGAAACAGACCTACCAACTTTTTACAAGGAAGTGTTGGTACAAATCTCTAGAACTCTGAAAAATCAGGCTTTCATATACTTATTGTTAAAAACACTTGTTTTGTTAGAACCAGTAGGTTAGTCTTGACTCAGCTTTGTAGCTTAATCATCTCGGTGTTAGAACCTTAGCAGAACCAATTTCTACATTTCACAGCCAAATTTAGACTTGCAGATTATACCAGGTAGGCAATTAGAATTGCTAGAATCCTTTATTTTCCTTGATCACACATAAATGTTCTTCTCAATCAGCTAAAAAAAAAACTGTGTATGAAATCAAAGAAGCAAGTACTTATCATCAAGGTCTTGAAAAGCACTGGCTAGACATTTAATATTGAATCTCCATATGAATTCACTCGTTATTTCATTCAGAAAAGATGTAAGACTATGTAAAGTTTAATGTGAAGAGACTAACTATGCACTTCAGAATTATAACACAAAAGTATTACACCAGTTGCTGACAGGAAAGGGACATGCATTTTATTTATAAACACCTTTTCCTCACAGAAGCAGGGATAAGAGCTGGTTCATCAATGCCTTGTATGACAAAGACCTGTAAATGTGAGGTTATGGTCAGCTCTAGAAGTCTATCATTTTTGTTCTGTGTTCACTGTGATTTGAAAGTGCCATTGGAACCCTTCTTATCAAGGACACTTTGCTGGGAAAACAGCTAATTTTCAGGACAAAACTCCAAATGTTTGCTATAGGATGACTTCTGTGCAAGGTTTTGGACATCTGTTCATTGCCTTAGCAGAAATCAGACCTTTGAATAATGCTAAGTGAATACTTTTAACATCTAATAGTTATGCAAGGTTTAAAAGTGCTAGCAAAGATCTCTCCTAGCCAGTTGTAAAAGAGACATGAGTTGAATCATTCAACCAGGAGTTGAAATTGCCAGGCTGCTTCTCCAAGATGTGATAATTAACAGGCATTCCCTTCTTCCATACTTTTTATGGAAACATTCCTGTCAGAACTGAACATATATGGATGGCACACATAGATCTCAACAGCCTGACATGTGAATATGTTGAACTTATTAGACTATTGACACACACACAAAAATGCAACTAGAATGATCACTATGGTGAGGTCCACAGTTAAGGAGAGCATCCTGAAGAACATCAGAGTTCCTTTTGCATTGCAGGTCCTGAATGGAGAGGCAAATATGGAGCACTGTGGATCAAATACAGAAACTGCATTCAGAATGGAGCTGCTGGTATCAGTCATTCTGTGCAAGCAGTACTGTTAGCAGGTTTTTAATAGAGGATGGTAAGCTGAATGCTGTACATGAAAGTAAATTGGTTATGACAATACAGATGAGCAAAACTATGTTAATAAAACCAGAATCCTTAAACAGTTCTTTGGTTTTCCCACAAGAAAACCTTCATACACCTTTATTATCAGTAATAGGAAATTTCATTTCCTAAGCTGGTCAGAAATCACTGTTGAATTCTGTACAGCTGATAACTTTAAACCATTGTTTTCATTGCAAGAAGCTTCTTTATGTCTGAGATTTTTTTTTGCCTGTCTTCACTTGTCTCTTGAAATTATGGTGATTTTTTTGATAGAAGATACTCTTTGTTTCCTGGACATATTTGAAAGAATGCTTTCACAGATTAGCTTTTGTAAAAATATTTCCAAGAGAAAAGAAATAAAGAGCTCCCATCTATGCAGTTTATTAAAATATTCTCCCTCCTCCCCTTCATCCAGGAAAAGAGATTCTGCCAACAGCATCCTGGCCTGCATGGAAAATATTGTGGCCATCTTGAGAAGGGAAGTGATTGTGTCCCCATAGTCAACACTGGTGAACTGCAGCTTGAGCACTGTGCTTGATTTCAAGTGCCACAGTTTAAGAAAGACATTGAGGTGTTGGAGTGAGTTTAGAGAAGGGCAACATAACTGGTGAGGTGTCTAGAGAACACATCTTATGAGGAACAGCTGAGGAAACAGGGGTTGTATAGTCCAGAGAAGAGGAGGCTGAGGGGAGACCTTATCAATCTCTGCAACTACCTGGAAGGAGGTTATAGTGAGATGGGTGTTAGTCTCTTCTCCCAGGTAAGTAGTGATAGGACAAGAGGCAATGAGCTTAAGTTGTGCCGGGGAGATTTAGGTTGGATATTAGGAAAAAAATTCTATACAGAATGGTGAAGCATTGGAACAGGCCATCCAGGGAAAGGGTGGAATCACCATCCCTGCAGGTGTGAAAAAACCCTGTAGACGTGGCACTTCAGGACATGGTTTAGTGGTCATAATAATGTTATAAGCTAGTAGTAAATGTTGACCCACTGCTCTCCCTGTACAGGTGAGAAATTCCTTCTGCTTCTCTGAGATAAGGAAGGGGTGTAGATAGTACAGCTCTTTGTTTGGCTAATTGGTGAGATCAGCCATTGTAAATCGGGGATTAAGACACCACAGGGTTAGTTTATTGCAGGAGGACTGGCACCCTTTGTCTTTTCCTGTAAGGTCGATGGTCTTCACAAAATATCGAGGCACTCCCAGCGCTGACTGCAGACTTCCCCCACTGCAGCTGCACACTAGAAAACCACAGAACATCATACAGCATCAAAAACTGATGTCAGCCTTCACTTTGCATTGTTGCATTCCTGAATTAGTGCTTACATGATGCCAGGGCTCCCTGCTAAACCAGGCAACTATTATGCAACGTTGAATTTGCACATTAATATTTGCACATTAACATGTGCAAATAGATAACATTTATCTAGTTTAATATCATTTTTTCTTGTTTGCTTTCCTAGTGTTATGCCTTTTCACTTAGGATTCTCCTGGCAGATGATCCTGTATCTGCAGATACCTTAACTCATGCTCCTTGCACAGCGAGAGCATTTTTATTGATCTATCCTTTTATTAAGGATAGGAAGATAAAGAAGTAGAAAACAAAACCTTGTAAAAACTGTTATTCTGCTCTGATACATATCCACTACCATATTATGGCTTATATGGTGCATGAGACACTCCCTCAGAAGTACCTGCAGATTCTTTCCATCAGCAGGGAGGATTGCTATTGATGGAGCTCCTTGATGGACAGTTACTAAGCAAGACTTAAATCCAGAGAAGGTGTGCTTCATGTTGAAATTGAGATGCAGAGCCAGGATGACACAGAGAGAGATTACAGACTGAACACCATAACTTCTGTATAAGCCCTAGTGAAACAGGCTGTTGGATTATTATAGTAATGCTTCTCACAGAAAACAAATTAATTTCTTTTTAAATCTGAGTCCTTTAGGGATAATACAGGTACAAGCCAAGCACTGACAGTCTTTCTTAGTTTTGTTTTTCTCATATAATACCACATTGTGAAATTCTGCTATTCTGACAATTCAATAGAACACACTGTAAAATGCTATTTTGATTGAATAACTGGAAAAGTCAAGTCATGAAGCACTTGATTGAAAAGGATTCTGAAAGCTTCTTTGACCACTTTAAAAAATGTTAAAGAAGTAGGAAAGTAGACATACTAGAAAAATTAAAAAGTTGCATAGTATTGAACTGCTGGGAGAGTGTTATATTGTAAAATAGAGATCAATGAAACAGTTAAATTAATTATTCTCTAACATTATATGACTGACAAATCACCCCACACAATGAATTGAATTGAAATCATGTCAGTGATGATATTGCTGATAATGACCAGTGAAGGGTATATTGTACATAGAAAGAGATAACATACATTAATGAATTTTAAAAGTTGTTGCATGTTACAATGAACCTTTTCCACATTAATTCAATACATGTGTGAATGTCAGGACACCAATTTTACTTAGAATTACTTAACTTTAAGACATAATTTTTTAAAATTTGGGTGTTTTTTCTTTGCTTGCTCTTCTTACACAGATTAAGATCAAAATGGCTGCTTTAGTTTGTAATATTTGGTGTATATTGTTTTAAATAGTAGAAAAAAGCATTTATTTTAGTTGAAATTTGTTTATTCAGTTGGTTCAAAATAATTTTAGTTTCTTGAAACTGCTGAACAATTATTTATCCCCCCCACATTTTATTTGCAAGAAATCAGAAAATTGTATTAAGGTATTTGGCATTAGAAGTTTTATTAAAATGAATATTATAATGGATTTTATAATGCAAAATCACATGTCTATTAATTCTTTGCATTTATTAGCAAATTAAGCCATCTTTTTAATTTATTTTTCAATTATTTTTCCTATATAAAAGAATATATAGTACTGTATTAATATCTTACCTGTACATTCATCATTTTTTGTATTCTTATAGAAAAGAAAGTGGCAGGTTATTTGTTTTGTCTTTCTCTTTCAAAATACTGTATCTCCATTTGGCTGCTATCTACAACATACTGAATCCATTGGGATTTTTTTGCCTGTTAGAATGGTTTAAACAGGATATATGTAAATGATAAAATGAGAGCTTCTAATTACTTTTTGCTCGTTTTAATCTTTCCTGACAAAATAGCAATTTGTTTTCTTTTAAACTTCTTTTGTAATACTTTAAAACTACCTGCTTCTTTTGTTGCTTTTATTCTCAGTCACTGCCACTGGGTTTTATTCTGTTCTGGTTCTACCTTTGTCATCTTCCTTTTCAAGTTTCTCCATGTTCTAGCTGTAACTTTGTCCCTGGAAGGAACATTGTAGGAAGGATTGTGAAAAACAAGTTGTCAGTCTATGTAATGAGCTAGTTGCTTTCCTCTTTTCCACTGAAGGGGCATAAAGGAATGCTTTCATTGGGTTGGGTAACTTGGATTAAGGACTCTATTTAGTAGACAAATGAGGGGTTTTCTCAATTTCCCCTGGATTTTGTTGAGGATATTGTTCTGAAGAAGTTCTGAGCTCAAATTTGTTCTATTAAAATGTGCTCTAGTCTGTGCTTAGGGAGAATATAAATACAATTACACTAGATCAGTGCATTTTTGGTTCACATTCCTGTGGTCCCTATTTTTAAGTACATTGACCATGTCTTGCCAGTTGCATTATTTTGTTCCCTTATACTACTGTCTGGTAGCCTACAGCCTATAGTTTCATTTGTTTGTTTTCTTTAGAGATATGGACAATGATTGATACATGGCTATTGCATATGTGCAAGAACATTAAAATATAATAGATTTATATTGATTATCTGTATTGATTATACAGATAAGTGCCTACATTTTAGGGACTGTGAATGTTGAGTTTCTCAGTGACTGAGATAACTTGGAAGTGCTATGAAGCCAAATAAAAACTTCAGTATTTGTTTTTTAAGATTTCATATACTTGCAACATAGAGAAATGGGAATGCTTTTTATTGTTTGTTATAATCCACAGAGGTGTATTTGACATGACACTATTCTGTTTACCTCTAAAGTAAGAGTTTAATCATAGGAATTAAGGGCTTTTTCAGTTTCTATATCCCTAACTTTTATATAGCACATGGGTTTGGATTAGAACAAGCACTCTCTGCCATAATTAAAATTTACCAGAAGGTACTGAAATCTCATACATCTATGCAAAAAACCCTAATGGAAAAAAAACCCCAACACATTGGCTGTAGCTTTCCAGAAGTACAAGTGATTATTTGTACTGTGGTTTGGGTACTCTGTAAGAAATATATTAAACAGGCCCTATCCGTATAAAATCTGGATTTCTAACAAATTTTAAAGCTGAACATTTGTGCTCCAAGTCATCAATGGCTTCTAAAAATTTTTATCTTAGGAAACTGTGATTCTATTCATTGTAGAATAATGCTTTTCTTTTCCTGAACAAGCAGGATTTGATTTATGGATGTTAAGTTATAATGTTCATAGAGAAATAATGGTAATACCTTTGTATGATAAACAAGATTTGCCTAAAAAAGACACATCTATCCAACTTGTTCTCTCCAGAAATCCTGCTGGAAAACAGCTGATATGAAATCCTAAAATATAGGAAAAAATCTACTTCAGGTCCCCATTTATGCAGATTGGGTGAAATCCAGTACTAAAGGCAATGGTTATTATTACAGAGCTGGACTTAGCCCAGAAGTCTGTTCTGTTTATACATGTGAAAGCCCATTAAACTTATGCTGCTTGCAATTATATAAATGGAGGCCAAAATATTGTTCACTGCCTGGAACTTAATTTGAACTTCAGGCAAAAGTTGTCCATTGTATCAATTGTATCATCCTACTCAGACAAGATGTATGAGGTCTGTGTTATCTGAGTAAGTACATCTGAGCAAGAAATCTTTTAACTGTTTAACTAATGTATTAATGTTCCTAGTTTGCAGCTGGAGAGATTCATGCACGGGGCATAATGATTGGGTTAAAATTGCACATGTGCCAAAGTTATAATATACTCCTCCTTCACAGTGTAAGAGACAGAATTACAGAAATAGAGGACAATGACAGACTAATGAAAAAAACATTGTTAGCAATGCCTGTAATTTCAGTTTACTTCAGAAAAAAACAATTGCAAAAACGACAGTCATGTAAAACAGTTTAATATTCATTAAGAGAGGTGAGGATCAGAGCTTAGGCAGGAATCTGACAGTCCAGATCGTAGCAAAACTTTAGATCCTGGAGGGGCTTACTTGCAGAACAATTGATGTGCTGGATTATTGGTTAAAGAAATTAAGATGCTGACATTCTGTTTTAGAAATTATAAGGGAAACTGCATTATTACAATAACACATACAGAAAAGCAAAATTATAATTTCTGCCACTTCTATGTACTGGTATAGGATAGGGGGAAAATTCAGAACTTCTTTGTTTAATGTACACTCGTAAAAATTTTCATTACGCATAAAGTAAGAATATATTGCTCCTGCCTGCAGGATCTACCAGATTTCTATTTTATCTGAGTAGGTTAGACTGAAGTGCCACTTGATAAAGAAAGCATCTTGAAGCTTGCTTATTTGAAATAAGACTAGGCAGGCTATAAAGTCTGAATATAATAGACAAATAGAATTATATTTATGTATATAAACTCGAGAAAGATGACAGATATCTGTGGTGAAATTTGTTGGGAAGTGCTTCTCTGCCATTATATGTTTTTGCTATAAATGGATTTCTGCAAAAAGCCTTTCATGGCCTGCTGGAAGTAAATCCTTGTTTTGTTGCTGAAGCTGGAACTGGCAAGTTATAGATCGCTGTGGCAGAAGTCCCTAAAAGAACACATCTTCCTATAATGTGGCCAAGACTGATGACCTCTGCTGACTTGCTGGTGGAAGCATCTGCTCTCACATCAGGGGCTCCTCATTACCTGTCCCTGAACACACCAGTAATGATTTTCAGATGAAAGGAAGTTGAGGACAAAAGCATGAAATGAAGCCAATTAAGAATAGATAGTGGTAATAGCATTAGATTTCAAGGAGAAAAGCTGATCCTCATTTATAAATGAGCCGATTTTCACTAGAAGTGATGTTAATAGAGAAGATACTTCTTTTAATCTCAAACTGAAGTTTTACCTTTCTTCTCTTTCCCTCTCATTCAGAAATACCCTTCAGTGGTGAAAGCAAATACTTTTGCTTGGGGAAAGTTCAACCATTGTAGAATATTGTAAATAATGATGTTCATGTTTCTTGGGAATCTACTCGAGTAATTCTTGTCTGACAAAATACTGCAGTGCCTCCCAGGAATCCTAGTTTCCTCCTCCTCATACTCCTGGTCTCTGCTGTGGCCTCACCACAGAAACCAGCATGCAGCACAGAAACTCTGGCAGATACAGATAATGTGAACTGTGCTAAAAGAAGTCTCAATTTTCTCTTCAATACTTTTAGTCTAACAAATTGCTTTCCAGAGCAATATTCAGCTAACACATTTCTTTCTCATGGTAGTTCTCTGAACAGTGTTGGACTTCAACACATTTGCAAATGTTTTGTTGAGTCAGAGCAACATTCATATCTTCTAAGAGCGGTCTGAGAATTCTTCCTTCCAATTTAAATTTTTATTTATAATAGTATTTTCACAAAAATATTGGAAGACTGACATTCATTACATTTTCCTAGTTTAAATTGTTCCTGTAGATTGCTACTTGCTCTGCATCTATACTGTGAGATATTCCCTTCTACTAACCTACTGCAAGTGTTGAAATGCTGGCCCTTTGTGAAAAAGGTTTGCGTCTAGCAACAGTGGTTATTTGCTATTTTATATTTAACTAACTAACTAACTCCCAGTAGGGGAGTTACAAGGAGGCTAAAGGGGTCCATAAGGTTGCATAAATGTTATTCTTATCATGTTCCCAACTTTAGGTGGATTTCTCACTTGCTTTCAGATAATCTGAAGTCTAAACTGTGCTGTGTTGTCCCATACCCCGAAACAAGAACAGGATGAAGGGGTCACCATGTCACATGAAAGTTCTCTCAAAGAAGTATGTTACTTTTGAAACATATTTCTAAGTGCATTCCTAATGCAGTGCATGAGAGAATCTACCTGTATAGTAGGTGTTCTAGTGCAAAATTTACAGCAACACTTGATAATAGTATCATTTATCTGCCTGCACATGCTGGTTGTTTTACATAATGTTGTACTGGTGAGGTGTGAACCCAGCATGTGGCAAACTGTAATAGGAAAATTGAGGTAGTGTGAATAGAGAATGAAGGGGCAGGTTTGGATGAGGGAAGCACCAGAAGTGACATAGAGCAGAGACAGAGATCTCAGCACAGCCTTTATCATTGGCACCCACATTAGCATGTCATCAGGTTCCCAGACCATCTACCATCAGTGTCATGAGATAAATGGTTGTGGAGGCACAGAACAGTGAATGAATCCAGATGATTCAGAGGTGGGACACACTGTCAGATCAGGAAAGGCAGATCTGAAGATGAGGAGGAATTGTCAGTTCCTTGTCCTCTGGGGCACTGCAAAGCCAGACACAAACATTGCAGAACCCAATGGCTATCTGGACACTTGACAACCACTGCTGCCAGGGTGTCCAACAACTAGATAGACTTATAGAACAATAAACTGTTCTGGTATTTGTTTCTGTGAATATTTTTTTTCAGAAGCTACTTTTTTACATACATTTCTGTGATATATTTGTGATTTTTTTATGTTGTCTTATACCCATACGCAAAACCAATGGCATGTATGAATTCTTTCCAGTAGAATTTAATAGTTATCTAGACTTCAACAGGAATTTCAGTTTTTCACATTAATGTTAAGCCAAGTATCAGTCACTATAAAGTACCTATTTTTTTTTAGAAAACAAACAATCTATTAGTTGTTATATATAATTAGACTATCATGGACTAGTATTTTCTAGCCATTCTGGAAATTATCCCTCCAACCAGCTGCAAGCCTCCATCCCTTGGTTCAAAACCACGATTGTTATATTTTGGCTTTGAATGAAACATTCAGGAAGTGTTTATTGTTCATGTTAATCCATGCTGTAGCTGACTTTGCTGTTTCTATCATCCAACCCTGTTAACAAATAATGCCATTGTCTAAAAAAAGAAAGAAAAGATAAAGCTTCTCTTGTTATCTCATGTCCCTCTGTAATAAATGGCAATAAAGTCATGATAGCATTCAAAGCTATGAATCAGTTTAACAAGCAAGTTCTATTGAAGCTACTGATTATACTTGTTGTAAGGGCACTGGTCATCTGTTTTGTCTGTAAACAAGTGTAGAACTCCAGCAATTGTGACTGTAAAGGAATTCCATGCCTCCTCTTTCACTGTTCTTTTTCTGAAAAAAAAAGAGAGGTTTTTTTTTTTTGATACATCTGAAACAGAAAATTATTTTTTTTTTTTTTTTTTTTGTGAAGTGGTAAGATTCAGGATAATTAATATTATGATATCAACTTCACTTTCAGTACTGTGGGATACCAAACCAGTGTGGAGGAGAAGGCAAGAATGTCACAGCATGGAAAAAAAAAAAAGTTTTAGGTCCAGATTTTGTAATAAGCCCTCTGGTTCTCTTCTAATGAGTTCTCTGATTTTTTTTATTTTTTTTTTTCTGCACAGATAGAACCACTGAAAAGCCTCGTGTTGAATGTCTGACTGATTGTGGTTACTATGTCCTTTCACCATGGATCTCTGTGCAGTGAACATCTGGTTTTCTTCTTGTGATTCCTTGCTAGTACACCACAGGCTTGCCAAATATCATGTGCTGGGTCTGATTCTGTATGGTCAAATTCCACACCCCAATTCTACATTCCACTCTTTGTTTTTTACAGTGGCTCTTCCAGATGCCTGCACAGCTATTGTGCACACAAAGGTATGTAACAGGCACTCTGCTGGTCTATGTATGAGCAAAGTGACTCTTAATCACATCACATTGTATCTAAATGCTCATTGCTGCCTACTTGTCAGAGTACATGCACATGATTCCTCTCTCTCTGCCTTGATGATAATATTTTGGCAATCAATATAGATGTATAAGATAAATGTACATATACATTTATAACCATATGTATGAAAATGTATTTATGTATTGCTTCCTGATAGCTGTGTGTAGAAGTCAATGTGAAGGCTGTGAGTGTGCTCCATCCCAGCTGTGGTAACACTGTGTGTGCACTGGTTGGATGTCAGGAAGAGGGAAAATCCATGACCCCCTCCTTATGCAGTGCTAGTTTCAACCTTCTGCTGATACACGGTGGTGAATCGTGGGAATTAGATTGTGCTTCTGAGTCCTAAAACTGCTGTCAAGTTGCTGAGTCACCTATGCAAGATAAGAGTCTCAATTTAGAGTAATGTAGGTTACTGGCTTTCTCAATTTCATTCTATATCCTGTGATGTTTTCTGTTTACACAATGGATTTTTAAGACAAAAATCATGGGCTAGTACTCGTGTCTGCAAAGTATTTTAAATCTGGACTAGAGTGATACATGAATAATAATTGAATTTTGTTCTTCTTGGTGCTGTCAAAATGTACAAAAGGGTTGAACATAGAGAAATTAAGGAGAATAAAAAGGGAAATGGAGCTTTATGAAATTAAAACATAAGTACACTTCAGCATTAATATAAAGTAATTCCATAGTGGATGCTTAGCAAATGCTGGATTTTATGGGATTTACAGCAGAAGTAGTTCTTAAAGACAGATGTGAAGAAAGATGAGCAAACATAATAATTTTAAAGCTTGAACATAAAGCCAGGTATTGGAGAAATTGCTTGTGGGAGAAATAGGTACACATGAATTCTTGGCTGTTATGGCTGAAATTCTTAGCGTACTGTTGGTACCTTTGTGGGAAGGCTAACACCTCAGTAACAGTGTAAGAAGGGCACTTGGTTATTTTTGTAGTTAAACAGTCCCAATCAAATTATTTTGTTGATGGTTTAAAAATTAAACTCTGATTAATTAAATTAGTTTTGATATGTTTTTCTTCCTAAAAACATCACATTGAAAAAAAGGCCGGTTTTGACACACTGGCTGTTACAGCCCTGTCAGCAAGATCATTAATGGGAAAACAAAACCTTTCTGATGAGGCAACATTTTACTTTTGATATACTAAATATTGAAAACAGACAGTGTCTGACTTTTCATTTGGATTTGGTGTATGATTTTTTGTTTTATTGCTTAACTTGCTTTCCTGACTATATACTAATAGAAAATCTATGGTAGTGTATGTATATCTTTTCCTTCTCAGATACTTGAGAAATTTTCCTAGTACTGGTGCCTGTAACTACAGAGAAGGACATAATTCTGACTACAAATGCATGATCCATCTTTAACTGTGATATGACAGCCACGTTTGCAGAGGCTAACAGGAACTGCTACTCAGAAAGGCTAATGAGGGTGATCTGACTGCCTAATTAACAGAACTGTAATGTTGGTTGTTTTTGTAGCAGAAGTTCTTTTTTTTGCAGTTAACTCTATAGACCACTACACTGGGTCATGCAGATGTAGCCAGTGTGTTACAGTATTGATGACAAAGAAGACATACACAGAGAAAATGTCTCAGTGTGCTACCTGGTTTCCTTTCACAGACCCAGGTAGCAACAGATATTTTTTTTACCTCCTTCCCCTTGTCGGTTCAGTTTCTCTCAGTTAAATTTGTACTTTCTTGGGCAGGAATGATAGATGTAACAGTGCTGCAAAATGGAGTACCATGGGCTGACTATGCTTAGGAATCAGAATGCGTTTGAACATAACCCTGAAAGGACCACCTGAGTGATAGCACTTAGGGGCTCACTTGTCAGCATGCTGCCTGATGTACCTACAGAGCCAACTGCAGTCACCCAGAGGGGAGCTGCACTGTGTTGTGTGCACGTGTCATCCTGGGCTGCCAGAGAAGTGCAGAGTCCTTTTGTACTGTGCTCTGCCATCTGATGTAGATTTGCTGCACGCCTCGTGCAATGGTACAGCTCTGAACACAGTGTCACCACTTTGATAATAATGCATGTTGTTACTGTGCCTTCTCTGCTATGAATATGGTTCGCTTTCTTTTTGATGGGAAAGAAAGCAGATGTGCTTGAGAAACTCTATAAACTTGACAAGGCAGTTAAAAAGAGGAAAACACAACCAAAATAGGAGAGCAGATGAAAGAATGCACAGAGGGGAATAAGGATTTTCGCAGCTTAACATCTTCTAGTTTCAGATCAAGCTGCTGCTTGTCACCATGTTCCTTCCTGCACTATTTAAACACTCGAAAGTAACATCACATTTTCAGTCAATTCTGCAGGGGTTTGAGTCATGCAGCATTTGAAATGAGGTGGTCAAACTCAGTGCCTTGTGCAGAAAATATCCCAGCGCTCCAGTCATTTGTTCTGTTAAGGAAGTTTCTAATTAAATACATTTGAACAAAATCTGCTGTAACTTTGTGAAATGTCAGCACACAGAGGAGCTGACAGCTATGGGGTTATCATCTGGGGAGCACTCACTGATAACTTTCCCTTGCTTTGATGCTAAAGAAATTGGCCCATCTCACAAAATGAATTTGTTACTTGAGTTATTTAGGCTAAATCCAACTAACCAATGCTAGTTGAGTAACTATAGAGTGGCAGGCTGAGTAGGAGTATCCATGAGGGAGAAGAACACATAAAGATATTGTCCAGATGCTTTTTGATAATTGATTTACATATAAGAGGAGGAAAAGAAGATAAAATTAAATGATGTTGTCTGGACTGATTTGCAACCCTAGCAGGGGAACTCATGTTTTATGGTCCCAAGTAATGTTTAGGGAAGGGATTACATGGTTGGCAGAAGTAGCTCCACTCTTCACACTGGTGATTGTGCAATATGAAAACTATATATTGTGCTGTCATCCTACAGAGCTGGCAAGTGAAAAGCATGTGTCTTGTAGAGTCACAGGAGCCCCATTGTCAGCAATGAGCTGATATAAATTCAGAAAAAGATAACTCAGTCTTGCTCTGTGTGGTTATTTTAATTTTTACATATTTCTCATAAATTATCATATTTTATATTCCAAATACCTGCCCACTATCATTTAATCTGAGGAGAAGGAAAGGGTTTTTTTTCTTCTGTCTTATTAGAAAGATTTAAGATTTAAGTCTTTGTTTTTGTTTTGTTTTTGTTTTATTTTGTTTTGTTTTGTTTTTAATCTTGGTCTTTAGTGGAAGATCTCTGCTGTAATTCTCTTCAGTGATTATTTTGTTAGTGTTCCAGAATAAGACAGTAGAGAGGAACACACATGTGTATGTGACTGCCACTCATTATCACATTCATTTTGAATTTTGAAATTGGGGGTGGGAATTACATATTTTTTGAAAAGGTTAATAAAACTACCTTTTGTTTATATCCTAAGTGTTTTTACAAATGTAGTCTTGAAGTAAAATGCCATATGGCCTCTCCAATTGTAAATTAATAACTAGTGCTTGTGCATATGTGCTTTAATTTGAATAAAGGAAAAGTTTCTCATTTGCAACAATCACAGTGCATCCATTCTGTTTCAAAAGTTATAAAAAAAATGTATAGTGATGCAATTAAAAATAAATGCAGCTTTATTCAAAGTATTAAGAAGAGGTTAGAGGTTGCATATGATAATGCCTTTGTTGTGTGGAACAGATCTTCCCTGTAGCAAATATCTAAATTTTAAATTTTGAAATTGCTTTGAGATAGACAGAAGTGCATCTAATAAAACTATAAATGTAATTAAATGAATCAATTTTTAAAGTTAATAATAGATTCTTCTTAGAGCATTTATTTCATGTAAATGGAATTTGAGTGTACATTTAATATCATCTCATGTAACAGTTTGAAAAAGCTATCTGTAAATTTATGGCAACCATTCTGTGTCTTGTGTACACAAGTACTTGTTCTGCAGCAGCATGAAGCTCTGAAAACAAGTGTTGCATGACTAGAATACATTTGAAGAAAGCTGGTCTTTGTGTTGCACCAGATATATTGGTGGGTAAGAGATAAGCATCCCAAGCGTGACTGTAGTAGAGTCACTTCTTTAAAGTTATGCTTTATCTACAGCACATTTCCACAAATAAACAAGTGTGTGTATCTGGTAAAGCTCAGCTCTCTTTATTAAAAGAATTCTTACAGTATAAGCCAACCTTAGATACAAGTAAACCAAAGTAATAGGATTTTACAAATACAAATTTTAAAGTCCTGGTCCTGCCTCTTATACTATTCAAATTGCAGCATTTTGAAGCACAGATACGTTAGGCTAAAATGTGTAACATTTTCTTAATGCTATATTTTGAAGGTTATAATCATACATGTCTCTATTTTATATGAAGGTGGAATAGAAGAAATAATCTCAATTTAAGTATAACATCTATCAATTCCTGATCAAAGATCTAGCTCCTTAACACTATCCAGTTGAATAAAATTACCTTCAAAGGTACTGTTAAATACATGTAGTAATCTTCAGATTTGCCATTAAGCAACATTTCATAATGTTAAAAGGATTTAAACATTATTACTTAAACATTATTACTAAGGACTAGGGTCCTTAGTATGGATGAGGCACTTAGTGCCATGGTCTAGCTAGGTGTTGTGGTGATAGATCTTAGACTGGACTTGATGATCTCCTTCTATTCCAGCCTCAATAATTCTGTGTGATCTGTATTATCTAGATGGAAACCTCACAGTTGGGATTTTAAGAGAGTCAGATTAAAAGCAAAAATAAATTTGCTTCTCTGTATGGACCTGCTTTGGGGTTTGGCAGGCAAAAAATTTAAGGTTTTGGGTAAACAAACATTCTGTTCTAGCAGCTTGCTTGGGTCTAGAAGCCAAGGGAAACAGAGCCAGGACATCTGTCTCTTGGTGACTGAACTAAACAGAATGGCAGTCCCTATACAGCCAAAAGGGTTGGTATAGTTTAGACTGTAACAGGGTAAACCAAGCACTCTTTAAAAAATTCTCTGAAAATAATTCCTTTTACCTTTAAACTAACATATGAAACAGATGAGACTTGTTAAAACCTAAAGCACAACCTCTGCATATGAGGCAGTTACCAGTCAGCCTGGAAAAGTTATTTAATTGTTCACTTCATTATCTCAAATTTTATTCAAATTATATTTGATTAAAAACTGGTTACTCACAGAGATTATATTGGATTATAGAAGTCAGCATTATGCCCATCCTGTACATATTATTGGTTTTATATGAGGAAATTATGGCTAACTCGTGCCTTTGTGAGTAAAGGCAAAACAAAACAAACCCAAAACAGAAACAAAAACCAAAACCAACCAGTTTTCCTGAAAACAAATATTTTTTTTCACATTCACTGTTGTCTTCAGCTCACCACTAAAGCATTTTTCAGAAGCAACAAATAATTGCCTGTTTAAAAGTACAGGAATTCTTACTCTAGCAGAAAACACTCCACAGAATTAATATTCTTATTTTACATGCTTGTCTGGCTTATGTTTTCTAAATAATTAAAGAGTAATAATAACAACTTATATTGGTTTTGAAAATGAACATTGATCGGCGTTTCATCAGCAGCAGTATTTTTTAATATATATTGTTTTCCCTATGGGAGTCCTAGATATACAAGTTTGATTTGTTATTGGCTGCTATTCTCCCACTTTTTAGTTTCTCAGGAAACAATATGGAGCAATTGGCCACCTATGAAATGTATTCAAAGTGTTCATAGACAGTTAAAAACATGCTTGTTTTGTTTGTTTGTTTATAAATTGATAAACACTTTACAGTTGAGAATAATTACACGTCATAGAAAAAGAGAAACAGCTCTCAACAAATACTTAAATGAGCAATTTAAACACACTTGGACTTGATCAATCTAACAAAGGCATCAAACCTCAGGATCTGCAGCCTGTTAAATATCAGAATCTCTGAGTGTACTATCTGCAAAGCTGTGGACATTATTATCATGATATACAAAGTGAGATTAAACCCAGAAAAATGAAATATCTTTTATAACAGATTAATTACTTCTGTGCATCCCAACCAGTTTTGGGTTCAAATTTTTTCTGGATCTCAGTATTGCCAATTACATGAAAAATCACCAGAGTGAAAATAAGTTGAAAGAAGTAGTGTGAATGGTAATAAAAAACTTGTTTGATCTCAAATACCTGATTCTTTTAATGCAGATGTATGTATCAAATTCATCAATAACACTAGAAGAATGATGGGGGCAGAAAAAACTAAGTTAATGTGTGAAGTGAAAAGTTAAGGTAACCTGTAAAATCATGATTCTGGTGAAAAAAAAAATCACCATCAAAATCTAAAAACAAAGGAAAAGATCTGGGAAAAGAAAAAGATAAAATAAGAATAACACACTGCATTGTATGACTGTAGAAGAGAGAAGAGGGTATTGTGTTTAATTTCAATTAAAAATTTCATTATGGTTAAATTTTGCTGTCCTATTATGGCATATGCATTTCAAATATGCAGAAAGTTCAGAGAAGTACTGATTATATGTATATATGACAGAGGTGTTTACTGTTGATGAAAGATTAAAAAGTTAAATATGTGTATCTATGGTAGGTGATGATGAGAGAAAAGAAGGTGAAGGAACAAATATGACCTAAATGGTATAAGAGCAAAAATGAAAATCCTGATTTACATTATAAGAACAATAATATTAAATACAAAGGAATAATAAAAGGGGAACTGACAGTTAAGAATCTTATTTTCACAATAATATAACTTAAATGGAATAAAGCCTTACCCCTTTGAAAACTAAAATAATCATAATGATTATTACTGTCCAAAAGTAAAAACTTGTTTTCCCTAAAACGACTGACAAGGATAATGTGCTCACTGACAGCAGGATGTTCTAGAAGTAGATATTAGTTTCTGAAACCAGGATTTGTGCTGCAGCTACGAGTAATGTCTATGTCTGTAAAAGCTGCTAATAAAATTCTGGGTTTAGCCAAGATAAGCCTAGTGAAGCCAATGGACTGGCTCTGAATGTACATTTGTGAAATTACACTTAGTCCTCCGTTGCTTGTGTCCACTTCAGAAACTTCCATAGTGAGGCTAAATGGTGCCTTATAGCTAAAAAAAAGCATAAAATCCCAAAGGTTTCTGAAACAGTAAGTTCACTCTCAACATTCTTATGTGAGGCATCCAGCATATGGATAGCAGCGTGAAGCTTTTGGCAACAGCTTTGAGCAAGACTCATTATGCTGGGTTAACACTTGCTTGTTAACAAGTACACATGTCCCATGGAAGACATTTTTCTGTCCTGGCACATGACAGTTTGCTTATGACTGTAATTAGTGGGAAACAGTTTTCACTACCTGATTACTGTTCTCTTTCATGTTTATACTTTGATCATATTTCATCCTACCCAGTGCTGGTGTGGGATGGATGCTGTGTCTATAGAATGCTCCTTTCCTCCTGTATTCTGTTTCATTACTAATAGGAATCTAAAGTCTCTGTGTTTATGTGAACAGGGTGGCAGAAGCAAGAAATAGACGGGACAAGATCAGTGTTACTACAAATCACTGAAGGCAGCAGGAAGGCTCCAGTGTGAAGAAATCAGAGCAAGATTTTTATCGCAAGGCCATAAACTCTGTAATGCCAAGAAACATTGTGCCTTTGCCATGCTGCTTGAAGATGCTTTAAGTGAACCTAAACCAGCCTCTCAAGGTGAGCCTACATCCCAGACAATAAATTAATTCATTTGGAGTACTATGTTTTTATAAGTAGTACCTAAGTCTGTCTGCTTTTCTATTTTATTCAAATTACTTCTGAGTTATACCCACTGCAGTGATGAATAGACTTTCCTTAAACATAAAATTTGACTTGTATTTTCTGCTGTCAGTAGAAACCTTCGTTATTCACAGTCCATAATTTATTGAATAAAAGGTGGACAAAAGAAAACATGCAGTACTTTGAAGAAAGGTATCTTGGTTCTTGCTAGGTGTCTGAATCTGTACTACTCAAGCAGCCCTCAAGCCATGATGAGCAATAGCCTGCAGGAAAGGAGAAGGTATCCTGTACTGCACTCATCTCAGAGCTAGGCAATGTTTAATTCAGTTAATGCCAGTACAGACATCTTACAGTGTGTTATGAGAAATGAGAAGTTGCTTTGTAAGGGCAAAGTTATACTTACAGAATACATTTATTCTTTAGCATTGCAAGATTGTTTTTATATTCTGCGTTGTAAAAGTACATTCACTATTCTATCTCCTTGGCTGTTGAAACAGGTATTTTTTAATACTGTGTCTTCTGCAAAACACAATGCTGAATAATATTTACCCAGGGCTGAATGGTAGTTTTGATCCTTTGCATTATTGTTACTGATGTGGTGTAGAGGAATTATTTCCATATTATTTAATTCCAGGGTTATAATTGGAAATATGCCCTCTACATGAGTTAGATGAAGGAATTTAATGATGTTTCTTCTGCATGTATCAAAACAGGTTTTGATAATACATAACAAAATGAAACGAATAACTGGTCTTCTTCACCTCCCTTCTCTAGTTTTAAAACAAGGTACTAAACCAAAACAAAGAGAAAATAGTCCATAAAATAAAATTGTGTTTCGTTAATCAGCTGTTATAAATGAAACACCAAGGGTATCTCACTCAGAAAGTCAGGCCAAGATCTCATCTCTTTCTTGTTTGTTTCATACTAGGCACTAATTAAATACTTTGTTATTATTTATGTGACAGTATTCCCCACAGAGCACTTCTTCCATAACTCATTATGCTGGTTAGGCACCTCAACAATTCCACCTGTGGAGTAAAACTTAGTTTCCTTAAGTCTTAATGAATATTGTGATTCTATATCATGCAAAAGTGTAGCAGTTGTTGAGATCTCGTGCCTTTAAGAAAAACAAAAGAAATAAAAAAATTAGAAGAGACTTTACTGCATTTAAGTATTTTAGAAGTTAGAAAGACTTTATATTTTAAGGGTTAGACCACATATATGAAAACTGTCCAGTCTTTGTCTTTGCAAGACCATTTTTGTTTGACCTTGGACAGATTGATATTTATGTACTTTAATTCCTAATATCTAAAGCAATGATAATAGATCTTCCTTTCTTGCACCCTTTGATTGCTTTGCCTTTTGAGACCACAGTACTCTGTAGCTGAGGAATGTAACTTGCTATTTACAGAATTCTTCATTAATGGCGCATTAGTCACTTGTAAATATTTTTAGTTTTTGCTTGCTAGTTCTCCAAATGCCAGGCTGCTTTCCACAAAAACCTTGCCATCCATTACAACTGCAAAGTGCAGATTGCTTTCTGTGAACTCATTCCTACAAAAGCTATCTGCCTTTCTGTGGGATGACTTCAAAGCCAGACAGAGCTCCCTTTACAAATTACTTTTGTTGTCTGTTTGGTGCAATCACCTCAAGGACAAATGGAATTCATGGAAGTCCCAAACCAATACCCGAGGCAGCTAAATACCATTTGAAGTGTGCTTAAAACAAAACATTGGGGACATCTGAGCTTTATCCAGGGAGAGCTCAGCATGGAAGGGTAGTTATTTTAGCACTGAACCTGCCATGGGAATCATGCTATGCCCCAGTGCAAATACTACCATAGGATCTTCCAGCTCTTAAGTTCTGTTTTTTAAATCCAAGGTTCTGCCTAAAAGCTGTAGAAAAACTCCATATCTGCTCTGTTTTGTTCTTAAAAAAGAAAAAATAAAATCTTCATATTAATATGTAAAAGTATCTTTTTGAGACAAACAATGATATATTTTTACCAAGCACAGAAAATACAGATTTTTCTATAATTAGCAACTGCTTGGAACAAAATTAAATAGCATTAAATTATTTTCATGTAGGTGATTTAGATATTAATGATATTATGAAATACTCAGTTTCTGATTGAAAATATGTTCTTTTCTCCCCTTTTAGCATCTTTGTCTGCATAGCTGAAGGCACAATATCCTTACTTGGATTTTAAATAGAAGATCCATGTTATCATCCTGTTAAAAGTCCATACCGGGAAATGTTCACATATCCTAGAAAAATCCCAGAGATTTCAATATTTTTGCTAAGAACACATCCTATTTTTTGGAGGTTTTAATAGCCCTGGAGAACATTTTTGCTCTTGGATAGCTGAGTGGATTTTCAAGAAGTTCCTCAAGGTAAGCCACAGAATGACAATACTGGTGATTCACAGGGAAAACAGAGTTTACTTATAAATATAGCCCAAGATTTAACACTAAGGTATGTCTTATTTATAGGTAGGTCTTAAGCAAAGATGAAGCACTGGGTGAATTTATTTTCCTTTTAAGTATTTAATGAAAGAAAATTTAAAGAGCACCTGTCATGCTATTTGTTTTCCTTGTTGTTTTGGTTTTTTTTTTAATTGTTATGAAGCTAAATTACATTTTTTTTCCAACCTGCTCAGTCATACATATTGGTAAATATAATGATTAAAAACTACTAGTGGATAAATAGCCTTAGGCTTTGCCTGCAGTATATGTAATGGTACCTATTAAGTGTTAAGAATCAGGCACAAAACCCAAAAGTAAAGTTCTTAAACTGGGAGAAGAGGAATGAAAAACAGTTTAAATATCAACTTTCAGCTTCAAATCCCAGGGTCTAGTTAAAGAAAAGCATATTAATAATGCATTACAATATTTAATTGCTTTTTATTTTTTAATATTAAAATGAAACAAGAGAGGGGTGTCAGTTTTAGTTCATCAGTGACTTTAACTATAAAACATATAGTAGCATTCAGCCTTTAAATTAAACTTATCTTTCAATGTTAAGCAAATGCTTTCATGGACACTGAGGATGATCAGAGAATGCTTACAAAAAAACTATCAGTGTTGATACTTCCAGAGTAAGAAAAAGGTATTTTTTTTGTCACCAAAAAGCCACATGAAATGTCAGTAGCTTTGCAGCTTCAGAAAACAGTTTGTAGATTACTGACAGTGCTAAGTGAAAGGCTGGAAAGCCACCTCCTGATGGTGACTGTGAGAAATGAGACATCCCATGCATTCACCTCAGCTGTGGAGCTGAACTGTGCTGCAAATACTGGAGAGCACAAGGTTACATTGAAAATGCAGCTGCTGGCTGTGCTTACTTGACTGGTATCACATGCTATGGCATTTGCTTTAACATCAGCTCTATCTCACCCTCACAGGATTTTGTTTTATACACAGTTCAGAAATAATTTAGGTCCCTTTGAACTTCTCTCTTTGAAATAATAGTTAGGAACTTCCTTCTGACAAGACAGGTACCTTGTTATGCAGGGATGAAAGAGGGTGTTCATAATGAGTACAGTTTCCATCCACTTGAATAAATAGAATCTTTCTTAATCCTCTTTATTTTGTTACTGTTGATGTAAGCAAGCAAGACCTTTTATTCCTAACCTGCTTCAAAGTCCTAACTATTTATGCCACTCCCAGTCAATGGACAGCACTGTAAATATCTGCTAAATTGTAATAAATGAGATTATATTAATAATTACATAACTCTGGGAAAAGTTTAAATGAAAAATCATACACAAAGCTACTGGTAAGTCAGCAAGAGAAGGAGTATTCTACTCTATGAATTAAAACAAGGTCAAGGACTGAAAAATAAACCTAGTGGGATCATTTATCAGTGACAAGAATAGGAAACAAGGGAGAAATAAAGAGTTTGCAGTGAACAGTTTGAAGCTAAAAAAAGAGGACATAATGGATAAACTACATTTGGTAGTTCTAAACCATTCTAAACAGAATTTTCTCCTAAAAACCCCAATTTCTTCCTTATATTTTATTCACTTGGTAATCACTATGGATATCTGAACTGATTTAGAGAAAAAAATCTCTACTGAATGAAATTTTAAATTTGGAAAATAGTTAGAAAGCCACCTCTGGTCTCATTGACCTCCAGATAAAATTTCTGCTCTCTTTGTTGAAGCAGATTTGACAGACCTGTGGTGCTAGGTAGTCATGAAAATTTTCATGCTCAGCCATTTCCACTATACTGTAGATTTTCAATATGGTTAGTGGACAGACTTTTCTTATAGGAAATATACCTCAAAGGAAATGTTGTCTTTGATCACACTAACAGAAGCCATATACACTGATTATCTTGTTAGGACAAGTAAATTTGCATCTGTTTTCAAATTCTGACAATGACTTAATGAAATTATTATTATGTTTTTGTTAAAAACAAACAGAAAAAAAATTAATGGTTTAAAATGGAATAAAATTTGATTACACTGTACAATTACTATATATTATTAATGATAAAAATACATCCCCTAGCTAGCATTTGTATATTGCATGTTTTATTACCAAAGCACTCCAGTGATATTCATGATGCTCTTCTGCAATAAATATATTTCAGTAATATGTTATTGATGTAGAAAGGGAGAGAAGGAAGCCAACATTGTCAGCTGCAGCATCTTATCCAGTATATCTCAATGCAGATAATTGAACTTACACTGCAGAGTTAATATCTGAACATCCACAACTTAATCTTAGGTTAATGGCTACAGATGTGCAGTGCTACAGGAAATTAAAAGTAGCTCAGGTTCATTCTCTAATTTACAGGCTTCTTATAACTGTTTTTTTTCTGGGTAATTTACATTAGGTGAAAAAAGTCATTCAAACCAGACACTGGTTTGATTTCACATGTGCTAGATTAACACAGAAGCCCCTATTATGTAAAAGAGAAATATATCATCATTACATGTTGATGACAGAATCTGAATTACTCTAAAGCTCACAGGTTTCTTAAAAAGTTAGCTAAAATAAAAAACCTATCCTTGGCAGCTGGTTAGACCTTTCTCTGCCCCATAATCTATGAGCTGGCTAGATGAAAATGCAATTAAATGCCTGTTGTTAAAAATCAGTAGAAAGTAACAGATAATTAAAAGTGCAACAAAAGGAGATAAATTACTTCATGAATGTGTTAGAACTAATTCACAAAACATAAACACTTAATAAAAGTATATATAATTCCTTCATTTACCTAACATTTTACATGTACATTTACATACTGATTATTTATAGATAAATAGAATTCCTGCTCCTTTTTTTAAGGAAAAGGAATTGATTTTATCTCTTGACTCTAAAAAGTCCACATTGTGGACACATCTTTCTAGAATTATTTTGATCAGTCTTCCATATCTGTAGATTGTTATGGGACTGAAGGGAAGACAATATAAGATTATGGAGTATAATTAGGCAAATGCAATCTTCATCCTAACAGATCCATACTGCCAAGAAGGGACTTTTTTTTTTTTAAATCTTTTTTTTGACAGTTGATGGCTGTAAAAAAATAGCTGAATTTGAGAATAACATGACTAGTATTCATTTTGCAGTGTTGCATGAAGTTCAAAGGCTCTTATTTTCCATAAAGGTTTATGTTTTTGCACTTCAGATAATTATATGGGTTCATGGCTTACAGGGTTATATAGGCAATTCTGGATTTAAACTACTCCAGGGCTCACGTATAAATTAGCCACTTGAATGCGAAAAGTAAAGACTTTGATTAAGAGGTGGATAAAAGGAACTTTCTTCCCAGGATTAATAATACTGGTGAACTGTTCTGGCAGTGCTGTATGTTAATAGTTGATAAGCCATATTCCAGAGTGCTTGCAGTGAAAACATTTTAGATTTACCATCTCCTGTTTATCCTCAGATTCCTTTAACCAGACATGATCCGTCCTCAGAATAACTGTCCAAATAATTGCTCCCTGATCTAGTTCAATCAAGATGATAGCATTTTAAACCCAAACCAGAACATCCATACTGTTAAAATATTCATACTATCCTGATGAATCAGTTTGACAGAACTGGTGGAGGGACTGTGTATGTATGGTTATTCTGGCAAAACAATAGATTCTTATTTTGTTATGGGAATGAGTAAGAGTCTTTGAAGTGTTTTACTCTTTTAGTGCGGAGTCTTCTTTCTCTGTGACTCTTACTGATGCTCAGACAGGTCTAAAATGTTCACTGTAAATCAGCTATATATTTATCTCAGTAGGGGGGCACCTTGCATGTGTTATTGTATAATACACATGTATATTTGCTATAAGAGGCAGACTTTTCTATTATTTAGATTGTCTTCAATAGGTAAGGGGTAAATAAAGTACTGTGAGGATAAATCATAGCAAAGTTAAATCATCCAAGAAGCAAAATAATTTTAATTTTTTTTTTTAATAGGTATAGGCTTCTAAATTTGTACTTAGTAATGTAAGCAAATGAGCTCATTGCAAAACTACTGAATGCTATTACAAAGGCAGAGGAAGAAGGTATTTGTCTGGGGTCACTAAATGAATGGTGTTCATATGAGGTTGGAAACTGTAGCTTTGTAGAACAAAAGCTTGTAGGAGTGAGAACCAAGTAACAAAGCCATTACAAAAAATGCAAAGAGGGGTAAAAGGACAATAAGGCACAGGGAGAAGGTCTTTACCTTAGGGGACTTAATGACCCTGCAGTATCATGATGGCAAGAAAATTCATAGATGTGCTGAATACACTTTTTTCTCCCTTTTCCCATACTTTTAATAAATTGCTCTTCAATGGGTTATCAACTCTTAAATTTCTTTTCTGGTATTTGTCATGTAAATAGTAACAGCTACCATACAAAGATAAACTATTCCATATGCGCTCATTAAAATCTACTGAAAAATTTTCACATAAACGATCAGTAATTTGTTCTTCTATAACACCACATGATTTCTGTCAAAACTTGGTGCAAATTTGCAAGCAACATATATTTTTGTCTGATGGAATATTACGAAGGAAAAGAATTAGCTTTTTGTTCTCATGGTAGTAGAGCAAATGTTTCTGAGGTGGTGGCTTGGAAGGTGCTGAATAAGCTAGATGTGTC
This sequence comes from Ceyx melanurus, assembly GCA_024611195.1. Taxonomy (NCBI): domain Eukaryota; kingdom Metazoa; phylum Chordata; class Aves; order Coraciiformes; family Alcedinidae; genus Ceyx; species Ceyx melanurus. The sequence continues at coordinate 9,288 of JANHGL010011020.1, read as the reverse complement.
ACATATAATAAACCAGTAGGTCATATATCAATTATCAGCAAAAGGATTCACTGCCAGTAGTAATGAAACATGATCTTCTGCCTCCAGGGTCAAAAACTGTATGCAGTTTTCTCTTTCTAATTTGAAGCTCTGGGGCTTGCTGCTCTTGGGTCTAGATTCATGGGATCTCAGTATTCCACCAAAATAAAATTCTGAACTTCATAGTTCAGTCTTGTAAAGGAAGTGGAAGTCAAATGAGGCTGAGATTTGCCATACTGCTTCCAGATCCAATGAAGATTTTCTGCTTTAGAAATCCTGCCACAGGTTCTGCTTTTACTTATGGACATTAAATTTAGGGTTGCTATTTTAGTAATTTATCTACATTTCCAAAATAACAGTAGAGAACCTGATCTTCTTATGACCAAGACCAGATACATTATTTTAACTCTTAATATTTTATTTAATGCATTTTTTTTTTTGCTGAGTGCTGCATACTTACAGTAAATGCATTAGCAAGGTCAAGAACTCAAGATCCATGTGGTCTTACAGTTTATTTTCTTTATATCCTTCAATGTTAAATAGCAAATAATCAAAGTATTATTAATTAATGCTTGAAAGTTGATAAAAAGCAGTTTGCATAAAAATCCCAGTCACACTAGTTCAATCCTTTGTGGAAGGAAGAGTATTTGTAAATGCAGTGTTGCAAGCACTGCAATTGTAAGTTTCTGAGACCTGCACAATATGTGGGATGGCCAGAAAGAAATTGTGAATGATCTGAGCTTGCAATACTATAATAATTACTCTGAAATTTTGCAATTACACGTAGATAACATAGATAATTTGACTCCCACTCTCCTTTTGGTTCTGTCAGACTGGAATATCTTGCAGTCTGGATTGAAACTATCCATAAGGGGTTAACTGTAGAGGTCTGTGGGGAGCAAATCTTTATAAATGTTTTCTAAACATCAGCATGCTTTAGAGCAGATGTTTTCTGTATGCACAATACCATCTTCATAGACACTCGAACCTCAGCAAATGAATTGGTAGCATATACAAGCACAAACATTATTAATGAAAGTGACAGAGAAACTTCATGAAAATTTATTTTCTTTTTTAGTTTAATTTTTAAAAGAGCTCTGCAAGATTTTCTGGGGTTTTTTTGTCTTTTTTTGTCTTTTTTTTTTTTTTTTCTTTTTAATGCACAGCAATCTTATAATGATCAGTCAGGAAATTATGTCTAGCAAAGCACTAAGAACAAATTGATGTTTTACAGTGTCTTAGTAACAGTTTCATTTCCACTTTCTCCACCTTCCTCACAGTGAAAAGGGCAACATAAAATTCTTTAGGCATTGGAACCTTTGAGTGTAGAGGGCAACTTCAGAAAATCAGACCTACTAGAGCTTCAGAGGAGCAGAAGCACAGTGTGTCACTGCTTTTGGATTGCTGGGGTTCCTCTGTGTTGATTGCCTTCTTGCTCCCATGTCAGCCTTCTGGCGTCTCTCAGGTCTAACGTGGAGATACCATCCTGTACTTGACTCCTGAAAGCTACTGATTTCTTGATTTGTCACTCGTGTTTCTACAATCTCAGAGACATTCTCTCTAAAACACATGCAAAGCTTGAATAAAGATACTTCTGTGCAGAGAAATACCAAGAGAAATCAGATTTGGGGCATCTTACTGCAAATCTGCTCCTCTGAGGTATAAGAGGGCACAAGATATTTAACAAACTTTTCTAACACCTATAGGTGATACTGTCTTTGAACTGACTCTTCCAAGAGATTATTGGGAAGAACTCAGTGTAACAGCATTTCATGGTTATAGAACTCTGTTCCTTAATTCTTACCCAGACATATGTGTCAGGGGACTGGTGAGGCTTTCACAGTTTTTATTCTGATGGGCAAATTACATCCACAGCAATTTATCAGTACTTACTAAATTCCAATATCTTGATATCCTCCTCTGTTAAAATGAATTTTGTAATAATAATTTTTTTTTCTTCCCTACTTTCATTTCTTTTCAGGGGTTTATTAGTGTATAGCTTCAGAAGGCTTATCTCTCCTGTATTTGACATCTTCTTAATATATCTTTAATCTAGTTTAGTGCTCTGCCTGCCTGCTATTCCCAAATAATTTATCAATGATAACGTAGCATTTAGCTTGATACTGGAGATCTTTTTGCCCTTTTTTTATTTTTTTTGAGTGAACTCATTGACAACTACAAAGCTGTGCTGTGATTGCCTAGAGCTGTCAAAATTAAATTTATTCCTTTTATCAAATAGAAATTTTTTTAAGGAAAAGATAGATATTACATGTAGCATAGTAGTTTTCTGAGTATATTTTTTCAAGATTTTTCAATCACTAAATCTCTGGTCTTCTGTTTAGGGTCTCTTGCTACTTCACAATATTGGAGGAGCTGTAGTTAGGATCCCAGATTTATCACATGAAAGAAAATGTAATACTTTTCTTGTAGCCTTGAATTACACATAATGTCTAATTTTTTTCCTAGTTGTGCAGTTAGGTACTTACCCATGAAGACATTAAGTATTAGATATTTTGTGACATTACCATTTCTTATTTATTATTCTTTAAGATACCTTTGACCAGATTTCATAGATCCTGTGTCACATATAGGTTATACAAACCAATATTCCATTACACTAATATTGTCTCACTTCTGGGTTTGTCAAAATTGGATTCTGTTGTTTAAAAATTGAAAGATATCTCTCAGAAAACAATCTTATTTTTTAAATTACTTTTCCTACAGTGGCTTTAGATATATAATAATGGAATATCCTCTATTAAATATTTCATATTATTCTTTCCTTTTACTTTTTTTCCTCTTGTGAAAAGTGTTGTGCCCTTAACAGCAATTTGCCATGCTTCATTCCTTGTCTGTAAGGAACTTCTCTTTTAAACAGCATTGCTGGCCACAGGTGTATAAGCATATGAAAAAATATTTAAGTAAAAATCAAGGAGAACATTAACTTTATATAAAGTGAAAGTGATTTAGAAAAAAAATAAATACTTTCAAAACATTTCCCAGTTGTGAAATGCAAGCATTTTGTTTTTCCCATAACAGATTCCTTTTTGAGACAATAAAAAAAAATATCTGTAGTTATTTGTATTTCAAGTCTTAACTGATAGTTTTCAAATACCTCCACAGAATATGCTTGATGAATAAGCTTCTAGTGATTAAATGTGGATAGAAGAACCTATAGAAATAGCAACTCTAACTGAAAATACTCAACATGTGGCTAAATTCATTTGATACACTGAGACAAGCCCATCTAAGTGTCCCAGCTTATCCCAAATGTGGTAATACGTGCTAAAAGTTATGTGTATTGTCTGGTCTCAGACCATTTGGGTTTTGGTCCCTACATCAGAAAACATTCTATCTAGGAGACAGTAATTTAGCAGAACACTTCTGAAGAAACACGTGTTTCGAAGTGTCTCACAGACAGTGCCTCATAATGCAAATTATCACAGCTTTTGATAGCTCAGTAGTCTGTCCATGAAGAGCAATAGTCTTTCCCAAGGTGACTATGACACAGTTAAACAGACTAATAACTCCAGCTGAAGCAGCAAACTGACTGTGACAGAGATTCAAAGGGAAGGATGGGATGATAGGGAGACAAAGTTTTTCAGAAAATTGGTTTATCTATTGATAAAGTAAGTCCTTTGAATCTCAAGTCTTGTTCATAGCTGAATTATTACAATCAATTAAGTATAATGTAGAATAATATTGTATTGATCTGACAATGTTAATGAGATACATATTCTAGAAATATTCACAAATATGGCATGTTAAAAAATTAAATGTTCTTTATAGAGACACTGTTAACAGTTTCAGTTTTAGTACATGTTTAGAAACTTTGTACTTTTTCATACCTCTGTAAGCCTCCTCCAAATTACTTTGCTAAGGAAAATAAAAGAACTATGGTCAACTTACATCAAAATATGAATTTAGAGTAATTAGCAAGAATGAACAAACAGGAAAACCCTATTATTACTTCTTTTCATGTTTACATTTTAGGCAACTTTGCTATTCAGTGACTGATTAGGGATTTAATATGATATAGTCTGAAAAAAAGTAATCCTATCATTTATGGATATCTGTGCATATTTGTATGGTTCTGATTCATGGATAATTAATCATCAGCATGAAGAACACAGATTCTTAGAAATTGGAGACTGTGAAGAATCTCTGTTTAGGTCATTGGATTTATTCCCTTGCTAGTATAACAAGATGAATTAGGAATGTACCAGTAAATTAAATATGGAGATTTTTCAGGCACATAAAATTTACCATATCTCCTTAATAACTGAGTTTCCAGAGTATTCCTGCTAGAGGACTCAGTAAACATTCCATTTAGTTGATAAAATAATGTGTTTGTTGATCCAAACTGTCTTCACCTTTTACATTTTCTTTTATTTCCCATATGGTTCTCTCTCTCTATATATGTTTTAATCATCTAGTCATTAAATAGATGTTGCATTCAAAAAATAATAACAACAAATAATACATTTTGTTGTTTTGGTTTTTTTTTCACTATCATTTAATTTATTTTTTTTCAGATGTAGTGTCTGTGCTTATATCTATACAGAATAGTTGGTATTTTTTCTTAGTTTTGTTGTTGTTGTTTGATTGGTTTTGTTTGTTTTTTTTCCTGCCACAATACACATTAAAATGCACGTCCAAAAATTTGCTTTGGTTTTGAATTCAGCAAGCACCATGGGTCAAAAAAGTGCTGAATTTTAGCCATATTTTAGATACATCAGATTTACTGGGCAAGCATAAAACATCTGTGGAACATATCACTTAAACTTGATGGGTCATGGATGAATAAGTGAAGTGGTTATATGTTTGGGATACCTTGAAATTCTGAGCAAATCAACCAAGGAACTGTATCCTGCACAGACAAGTAGAAAAGAGGAGATTTATCCTGGAAGTTCTCCTCAACATGTTGCAAGGAATGGAAGCTTTGTTTCCATGAAGTCACATTTCTGACTGCCTAGTGATGCTTACTTGCTGCAAAGTAGTTGTAAGGAAAGACTAAGACTTAGATCACCATGAAGGGAAAAAAACCCCAGCATGTAAAACTTCACTCAGATCAGCCTTGAGTGTAAAGAAAACTGTAAGGCTATAGGCATGGTTCTTCACAGATCTTAAGAATATTAAAAGTTCTTACCAGTAAAAATATATCAGCCAAGCCAAGCAAAGCTGACAAAGTGGGAATGAGGGCAAAGAGAGGATGAGACCCTCTGGATCCCTCAACTTTATTTGATGTATATGGGATGGATTACCTTGATAGTCAGTTTGGGGTCACCTGTCCTGTCTGCTCCTCCCTGCAGGTGTGCCTTACACAAGATCCATCAGTGACCTTGGTCTGCACACCAGTTCTTGGTAGTAACTCTAAACATTGAACACTATCACTGCTAGAAGCAGCCACTGTCTGTGAAAACATGCTGCTAACTCTACAGAGAGTGCAGTTAGTTAGAAAAACTGAGCTGAAAAGTAAAATAAATGAACAGAATTAGTTCTGTTCTTACTCAAAGCAGGACACACCTATGTGCCTGTAGAAGCTTTTCCTGTTACCTTTGATGTTCCTGAAACAGATTAAATTCTCTCTGGGCTTTAGCTTTCCTAGTCTGATCTCTGGCTGCTCAGACAGCTTCTTTGTAATCCTCACAGGCCACTGGTCCCTGCTTTCACTCTCTGTAGAATTTTTGTTCACTGTAGAGCATAAACTCTGATAGCTTGATGGGTATGTATGTATATATATTTATAAAATAACAGCTGTGTTATGAACAATATCAAGTATTTGAGCTAGTCAAGGAGTCCTTATTTTCACTCTAATGTCACAGGAGGAAAAGACACACAAGTCTGAGCAGATGATCTAACTTTTTTAACCAGGGCAGTGTCTGAAGCAATGTTTAAGTGAATATTCTAGTGACGGATACTACATTGGAATTGACAATACAGCATATTACTCTGTCTCCCTAATGTAAAGATGTCACTGCCAGAAAGATGTGCTGAATACTATATAAAGTTGATATGTTTAGAAAAAATTACTTCAGCCTTTAAATGAACATCATATTTTGTGTCTTGGCACTTCAGTTAAAACATTCATAAAGTTAGCTGTCAAAAGTTTGAAGATGACTGACATTGCCTTATAAAATAAATATGTAATCTACTGTTTTCTGTGTTAGTTTTTGTTGTTGTTTTGTTTCTTTGGTTTTGTTTGTTTGGGGTTGGTTTTTTTTGTTCTGTTTTGTTTGTTTCAAAGGAAAATGCAGTCACTGGCAAAGATTCTTTGTCAAATTTGTCTTTTGGCAAATAAGACAAAATCTGGACTCAATTGTCTTGTCTCTTCTTAGTCCTTTGGTACCCTGTGGTTAGTATTCATGGTGATGACCTCATGCACTGCTCTTTTCTCCTGGAAAACCTCTGAATGGAGGTAAAATTGAGAAAGAAGATTTGAGCCAAATCTAATTTACTTTTGATGTCTCAAAACCCCCAATTTTACTACAAAATAATTCTGTCTGTCATAAGTAAAGAAAAGGAACAGTCCAGCAGTGAGCAGCCTTGAGATCATTTTTCTTTTGGAGTTTTTTTCCTCTTGACTGTCCAAGACTGCATGTAACTTTGGGCAGTGCAACTTATGCCTTATTACTGATGATATTTTCCCTTTGAACAGATAAGTATACACCAAGTGAACAAATGTAATGGGAGAGAAAAATCCACACATCCTTAATTCGGCATACATGTGCTAAAATCCTAGAAGGTGGGAAGAATCATACCACCACAGAGGGGCAAAAATTATTATATTCTGTTGGAAGACAGAGAGCATTAGGTACCACAGTGCTTCAGGATCTGGATGTTTCTGTGAGAGTCTTCATCCTCATCTCCCAGTTACTTTTTATTAGTACTGGTATTAAAATGAGTATGTAATAGCTATAGAACATTAATGACATATTTGTTCCTTAATTTTTAACCTTGGATAACATGAAATACTGTCATACATACAACAACCGTGTTTATATCCAATATAAACTTAAATCTGTACTTTGTAGAACTGGTTTTATATAATTGCTTTGTATTAGCAGTCCTGCCACAAGGCAGGAATTAAACTGCCAAACGTTTAAGTACCTTGCTAGGTTAGAATAGATGTATCTGTGTTCAGCAGTGCTTTCTCTTAAGCAGATAACAGCAGTGTTTAATACTAGCTGTCTTTAGGAGGCAGTGAGCTATTATCAATCTATCAATTATTTATCAGTGGAATAAGCTCTGAGGGATTGTCCTCTCTGTAAACAGTATAAGCATGTTACTTTAACCTTAAAAAACATTTGTCTAATTTGTTTTAATAGTATATAGGGCTAAAATAATCCTGGAAGATACCACATGGGCTGATTCAGGCAACAAGTCAGAACAGGCAAGGTCTGTTATAGCAACCCACTATACAACTTGCACATGAGTAAGAAAGAATTGAAACTGCCCTAGAAGGCAACACAGTAATTCAGCATTCTCTTTTACGTAGTAATGATTTTCATGTGTTTTCTGAGTTTATATACACTTGATTGATGACCCAAATGCAGCCCATGTAACAACTTAGGCATGATATTGAGTATTTTTGAGGAATATAATTATGAGCTAGATGATTGATATTTACAGGCTAGAAGCAACCAACTTTGTTTTTTAGCTGTGATACAGCATTAGTGATGCAAGTTAGATGAGGACTTGTTCTTTCCAAACACCTTTTTAGTAGGAGGCTCTAATAACAGTATGATTTTGGACAATAAATTGTTTAGTTCATACTTACGAACTCTAAAAGTTCATACTTTTACAGTAAAAAGAAGAACAAAAAAACAAACAAATAGAAGTTTAGAAAAGTCCCTGGTTTAATACAGCTGAATGAAAAAAAACCAAGTTCTCTGAATTGATGGAAAGAGAAGCACTAAGATATTATTACATTCACCAAAATAGGATCATAAATTCTGCTAACATACTAGAAAGAGATATTTTACCTCAGCAAATAAGAATAATAAAATGTAAGATGTCTGTTGCTAAAGTTGGGAACATCGTGCTGAACTGATTTGTTCAGATGCTATAATCTGGTAACAGAAACATAACAGGGCAAATAAAATTATGGACCTCAGATGAAGATTGAGATATGCATATATAACAATCCAAACTTAAATTTAAAGTGAAATCCAGAGAGTACCACCTTAAATTTTGTTTTTTAATACTGTCAATAAAGAATATTAAATTTACTATTTAAAATTTATACATATTAAGTTCATAATCAACATTTCAGATACTTCCTATCTTGTTATCTGAATAGGTGGGATAGTTGTGATCCAGTATTAAACCTTCAAGCAAATTTCAAAAGGGAATAACAGAAAACTTCATATCATTAAACAGAAAAAGCTTTGTACATGCAACAGATAAACATTGATCACATGCCTGGCAGGTCCAGTCCCAGATAGGATCACATCAGGCAGTTAGTGATTAATGATCTTGAATAATTTAGAGCAAAGTTCATTACAAACTCAATAAATCTTAAAATCACGAGCATCTTACCTATCACTGATAAAACAGAGAAAGAAAATTGGTGGGCCATTGTTGGGAAGGTTGAGAACACACCAGAAATTAATAAAACACAGGAAAACTATATAGCAATATTTATAGTTCTATAATAGCTGGAAGTATCTTTGGACAGCAGAAAAGGCACTGTAGTGAGACAGACAACAACAGAGAATAATATTACACATATTGAAGTATTAGCATTGATAATCCAGTCTTTCTTAGAAATTTTATTATTTCTTACATGTGTAAGAGAACTGGATACATAACAACAACAACAACAACAAGGCCAATCTCAACATAAAGCCTAAACCAATAATCAGTGTATATCTTTTGTGTTTAAGCAGCATTTATTCCCTACAGCATTATGAGAGATTTTCCTGTAAGAAACTTCTTGAAATTCACAGGGTGAATTTAGGTAAAATCTAGAGCTGGAACATTAAATGAAGATGATCAGAGTTCAGAACCTTAAATGAAGATGATCAGAGGTTGAAACATCTCTCCTATGAGGACAGGCTGAAGGAGCTGGGGTTGTTCAGCCTGAAGAAGAGAAGGTTCTGGGGAGATCTTATAGCCACCTTCCAGTGCCTGAAGGGAGCCTAGAGAAAGGCTGGAGAGGGACTGTTTGCAAGGGCCTCTAGTGAAAGGACGAGGGGTAATGGGTTTAAATTAGAGCAGAGGAGATTTAGACTGGATCTCAGGAAGAAGTTCTTTCCCTTGAGGGTG